>JABSTQ010010837.1:0-158840 GCA_013358835.2 Ixodes persulcatus
CTAAAAACTTATTTACCCTAAATGACATGTTCTAGCCCTTTCTATCCGCCTGATGTTTTTTAAGTGGTGTTTTTGATAGGGTATCGAAATAGTGGGATCTGCCGGAAGAAAACTGCGGCCTCAAAGAGAAAGTTGGGCGTTGTCAACACGGTGAGTCTCTTCTGTTGAAAACTCCTAGTCCATTATGAAGCACACTCAACAGGTTATTCTGTTATTGCACTCCGGGTCGTATAGGCAACACGAAAAGAGGCATCATGTGACCAGATAAAATTTCGAGCACTATTTGGCGTAATTTGACTGACGCCTGCCGCTCCATTGTGTTCTCCACGTGCCAATATCTGCCGCTCTTTCGTTTGCACAGATAATGTCAATGACTCCGATTTGTCTCGCGATCGAATAAGGGGTATATAAAAACCAATTGAATTGGTGAACTTGGTCGGTGCTTGCAAACGGTCGCAAACAAGTAAGCTCTGACTTTTTATTCATCGCGCTTCATTGCTTTTTTTCCCTGTAATTTTAGGCAGAGGAATACAAAATAAAGTTATCACAATTTTTTTTTATTAGGGATGAATTACAATCAGGTTGCTCTTTGTTTGTTTCAGACATGCTCAAGTCCCTCCTGGTCGTGGGCCTTTTGGCCTCTGTTTGCTTTGGACGAGAGATTCATCCGAAGAGCTGGCACCCGCTCTCCGACCAAATGATCAACTACATCAACGAGATCAACACAACTTGGAAAGTATGTCGTGACGCGATCCTTAGCGTATTGTAAGAAACACTGTTTTTCGCTCTGTTTCATTGACTAAAAACATTGTGCGGGAGTTTCTGCTTGCCGACGTCAATTCATAGAAGTAAACAAAAAGATTAAGGATTGGCAATGTCGCGGAACTTTATCTTGAAAATGCGTATTTAAGCGTGAATTAATGAAATAAAAATGCATACTCCAAAGCTTTTGTCTGCCTCGTACCATCATTTTCTGGAGACGTAAAATCCTCTTTCTTTTCCGTATCTTAAAACAAATAAGGAACACATTTCAGCGAATTCTTTTATTGGGGAAGGCAGCAACAAAAATAAAACATAAAATACACGGGAAGACCTCAAACTCACCAAGAAAATATTTGTGCCTCAAAGTCGAATAGGACACATAGAAAACATTTCTCTAGGAAGCCACGTTATGCGCAGAAAACAAGTATATGGTACAAATATGTCTGATCTACTAAAGTATAACCATCATCGACCTACAACAATTTTCCCCGAAGAGCAAAACAAAAGAACGAGAATTGACTTACGAAAAAAGAAACTGATATGAACTTAATGCTACTAAATTTGCCATATCTATATACGCAGTTAACATTAAAAGTTTTTTTTATTTAACAAAAAACACGCATGAAAGCAGACAAGCTCTACTGTGAACATCACCACCAACAAAATAAATATACTCTAGATCCTTGCTGCGTTTATAGGCCGGAAGGAACTTCGACTAATCCATCTCCACTGAGCTACATCAGGGGTCTGCTGGGAGTGAACCCCAAGAGCAAGGAGTACCGCCTAGCAGAATTCGTGCACGAGGAGATCCCTGATGACCTTCCGGAAAGCTTCGACGCACGTGAGAAGCGGTCCCACTGCGACCCGATCCACCTCATCCGCGACCAGTCTGGTTGCGGTTCCTGCTGGGTAAGAACATCACCCTCATCCAAAAAAGACAAAAACTATACGTTTGGGCATCCTGTCTTCACTGGGAATATATCTTGACCAAGTTATGGGTGAAATAGTTTATATGTGATAATATCAGTCTGAACATTTACTCCTTGACTGTATTTGGTTCATCAAATTCGGTATGCCTTGCTTTTGCTGTGTACATAAGTCAGGCTTTAAGCAGACGGCTATCACTATGCGACACAGACGCTTCATCGCTACAAACCTTTAGGAACGCGTTGTTAAAATTGTCATGAGTAGAAAAGTAGGCAAACAGTAGGGTGACCAGACGTCCCGTTTTGGCCGGAACAGTCCCATTTTTGAGTCCCGCTTTTGCCGTCCCGTCTTTTTGTCCCAATAAAGAATCATGTCCCGTTTTTGGGACATGATTCTTTTTTTTTTTTAATATGTGCGCAGACTCTTACAGCCGAGTCTTGCAGGATAAAGTTCCGCTTAGGAAACTTTAGTCGTCGCCAAAATACGCCCACACCAACAAAGGACCCGAAGCAGGACCTTCCAAATGAGTGCATGCAACTGAACCGTGAGTGGGACTGTTCTCTAGGCCCTAGGGCTTAGTGCAATGTAGTAACGTTTTGAAATGAGAGCAGTTATTTCATTAACGTTTTTCTCCCAATCTTAGTCTTTAACCCCCCCCCCCCCCCCCCCCCCCCCCCCCCCCCCCCCCTGGGCTGGGATGTCCCGTTTTCTACCTTGAGGAATATGGTCACCCTAACAAACAGTTACGAAAGAACTAAACCTCGTGCAGGCCTAATTCTGGAAAACAAAAACAAAGTTGTTTGGTCGCCCAACTAACCACTTTACTATTGTTTGGCATTATGAATTGCTTAGGAAGTAATCATTTCTTGTAGGTTGTAAAGTTAGGCTAGCTCTCATGTACATGTCTGTGGGCGAGGAACACTCTTGTGGACGTACGTATTTCTTACAATGTGCATCAGAATCTTAAATTAAGTTTCTTTGAATTGAATATGTTGATATTTAGGGAAAGGTCCATTTGAAGAGTCCAAAAGTAGAATAAATAGTGTATTTGTTTTGGAAGAGCACTGCCTAGAGTGTAAAGGAATCTATCATATTAAATGAAAAATGAAGTCTAATGTAGGCCTCAGATATGTGACCGACGTTTTGTGCTTAGACACAGAACTTCTTCGGGGATTTTTTATGCGTCTTTTTGCATTGCTTTCTACCCAGATTTGCCAGTATCATGATTTTTTTTTAATATCGTCTTGATTTATTGATGATCTCCCACAGGCTTTTGGCGCTACGGAGGCCATGTCGGACCGCGTATGCATTCACAGCAATAGAAAGATCCAGGTGAACATCTCGACCGAAGACCTGCTGAACTGCTGCGATACTTGTGGATTAGGGTAAGCAATTTGATGAAAACTATATTACTCACACCTTTCCCCACCCTTTAGCACAATTCTTTGGAACAAAATTTGGTTTTTGTCGTAGTATTTAGGGCCTTGCAAAGCTCGAAGAAGCCAAGGTAGGGCCGAACTTGGCAACTTGGCATTCTTTGTCCGTGGGTCCGGGTATCCTGGCCCTAATTCGCCACAACAAATACCAAAGTCACTGCTCGCAGTTTCGATGTAACCTGCAGCATTGGGCCCCAATCGCCGAACAAGCGCAAATAGGCTTCACTTCTGGGTGTTAAAGTTTCTTTGCGTGGTTTTCTCGCGTTTAGTTACACCTTCGGGGAAAACGAACGTGCCATTCAAATTCACGCGATACAAATACCCTACAAATTCACCTCTAACTCGTTTCTTTGAATAATGAGGCGTTTATATGCCCTTCTTTTATAAAATAAGTCGCTCCCGGAGCCTGATAGGAGAGGGCGGGGAGCGACGATCGACCACCGCTCCTTCCCCCCCCCCCCTTTCCCGCCTAATTTCGCTCACAGATTAAGGGAAAGTCCAGTCTATTTCAAAAATTTCGAGATAGTGAATATTTTAATTGTGAAAAGATCTCACGAAGGACTCTACGTCATTTGTTTTATAAAAAGTAAAATATTTTTCGTGGAAACGTCATATAACCATAATTGTGAACGAAACTGAAACATCGGCAAAGGCGGGCTACAATGTACACCCAACGTTAGAACTTCGGCAAAGGCAATAGGCGGCGCAAGCTACCACTCGGTACAAGGGTATAGCCATTAACATCAAGGTTACAGGAGGTTACAAGACATGGAGAGGCCATGACGTAAGCCTTGCAGGTCCTGCAAATCCCGCAAGCCGAGCCTCCGAATTCCACATCACGTGACTCTGCATCAAGCACGCTGCTCGCGCCGCCTGTAGGCTTTACCTGGAAAAGAAACTACGAAGACAAAAAACCGTTCCCCCAACTCTAGACGTCCCCAACACGGAAATACAGCGTTGGCTGCGCCGCACGTCTCCCACTGAATTAGCAGTTATTTTTTACTCCGAGTGCCGCAGACTTTGTTGGCCAATTTAATAAACTCGTAGGGGGTATTACGTCATTGTACTCGACGTACGGCCGTTCTAGATGTCCCTAAAGAGAACTGCATTAATTGTTTTCTCACTCCCGAAAATTAAGTTGACCTTTAAAGGAAAACTACAACAAAATTTCAGCGGCCATTTCTTAGTCTGTACGTGGTTATGGGAGCAGTATCACATTGGACACACCGTTCTCTCGTTAAAAACGACACAAAACGAATTTTAAAACGAATTGAACGATTACCAAATCGCTCCTGGTGGATGTCGCTAAAGCCTCGTTTGTAATGTCCGCCTATGAAGATTGACATTTAGGGACGATGCCTGTCTCGCCTGGAACTAGAGGCAAACAACGGAGCAGCGCCGTTCTGCGGAACTTCGGCTCATCATGGATGTACTCGTTCTCACAACGCCTCCTGTACAACAGCCATTTCAATACACGCCGCGCATCGCGAACATATGTAGGACATAAAAAAGAAATATTTCTTGATCGCGAAATGAAATAGGAAACTTACCAATTCGCGGCAACCACACGCCGGGCTGGCGGTGGCGTGTCCGCGGCCCGTCTCCTTCAGACGAAGACGGCGCGGAGGGGTCTTCGTCTGAAGACCCCTCCGCGTCTGAAGGCCCCTTCGACGCGGAGTGGTTGAAGGAGTTACGAAGTACATAGGGCCACTTCCTTCTATGTGGACGACTTTGTTACTGGCACAGATACCAAGGAGGAGGCCATCAAGTTATACCATGAAGCCAAGTCTATTATGCAGGACGCAGGAATGATTCTCCGAAAGCGAACGACGAATTCACTCGTCTGCATGCTTGCCGTCCTGCTGCTCTCTTCTTCGCTGGTACTCGACGAGTTTGGTCTATTTTCAACACGCCTTTTATGTGCGTGATTGGTCTAGTCGGAAATATCAGACCCAGAACGACAAAGACCGCCGTGACGATTCACTTTTCGCACTGCTTGATGCTCCATCAGATTGTACTGACGGCTAACGTGAAAAGAAGTAGAGGTCGTCACTACTTTAGCAAAAAGAAAAAAAAAAAGTACCTAGGTACAAGTAACGCGTTACGTATACAGGTCTGGTATTAACGTTTTGGTTCGTCCGTTGCAAAGGTGGGGTCCCTGCGGCTGCCTGGGAATACTGGAAGGAGAACGGACTCGTAAGCTGTGGTCTCTACTACTCCGAAGACGGCTGCAAACCTTACTCCCTCCCTCCCTGCGAACACCACACCAAGGGTCGCTTTCCCAACTGCACCACAATTGTGCGCACACCCAAGTGCGTGCACCGCTGCAGGAAGGGCTACGGCAAGGACTACCAGGATGACAAGCACTTCGGTAGGGTATCTGCTGTTTGCAATCACGTGGATAACAGGGGGAATTGAATTTAAGAGAGGGAACAACTTAAACCGCGGAGATAATTTACAATTCCATGGCTGACACCTCCTGGGGTCACGAGTGCGCATGCGTTGCATTGTCGCGTGGCGAGAAGGAAACCGGACTGAAAGGCAGAGACGCTTGCGGACGGTCAACACTTTCGTCACATTCTCGCGGCTCGCATCGTAACTGCGGCCCATTAACCACGTGACCCTGATAGAGCAGTTGAAAACACCGAAATATAGCTACACTTATGTCTCTTATCTGAAATCCTAAAGGTAACGATAACAAGGGCTGGAAAAATATCGAGTTTTAAAATAGCGTGCTCAAAAGCATTATGATAAAAAAAAAAATCAAAACAGCGTCGATGTCTTTCTCCAGTCTAGAACGCGGTTTAGGTTTGGCTCATGCGCAGTAGAGACGACGCTGTTCCTTTCTTTCTTTTCTTATATGCGAAGCTTTTGAGTATGTTATTCTAAAACTCCCCAGTAAACGTTCCGGTAAATAGGGGCACGATCCAGACGATATGCTTATGACTAGGGCTCCGTTTTCGGAGTTTATTTTTCGTCCAAGTCGGAGGGTGTTTTTCGGAGTTATTTTTTGCCGAAGCTTCGGAGTTTATCGGAGTTTATATTGTTCTTTTGATTCCCAATGCTCCGAAATTCGGAGTTTAATTTCGCAGTATCTCCTATTGGAAAATAAACATGTAACTAATTAACCGCGATGTAAACGTATGCCAGATAAAATAAAACGCGCTTTGTTACCGAATTAAATTTGTTTTCATGTACTTTGACGTTCGTGTCATTGCTATTGGCAATATTCATTTGGTCCCACGACAAAAGTCGCCCACAAGTTTTGCTTCTGATAAACGTCGCTACCTCAAAACCCAATAAACTCCCGTGGGGCAGTCGCTCAGGAAGCTCGTAGTTCAATCCCATACTCTTCAATCGAATCTAGCCCGCGGCCCAGCGCGAGAGTGGAGGGGTTAAGGATGGTAAATATGAGTTTCAACTGTCCACTTTCTCTATTTAATACCATCTCTATGGTCCATAGCTTTCACTGTTACAGAGATATACCTTCTCTTTTCTCTAAATCACAAATCGCATTGCTCAAAGTGGAAACCAAAAGAGTGGCTTTTGTCGTGACCCGAATGTGCAATGGCCTGTTGCCCTGAATTAACCTCGACGAGGCAAGCGGGAAGACCCCTTTTGACAACGGTCTGAGATTTGAAAGATAAGTATGGTGCCATTTTCTTAAAACCATCGACTCCGTGCTGATCAAATTATATAAAAAAAATTACTTGTTTTTTTTTTTTTTGCGGAGGGGGGGGGGGGGGGGCATTGGCACATAAACATTCGGAGTTTATCGGATAAATCCGAATTGACCAAAATTTTACCGGTGGGTGTTTTTAGGAGTTTTTCGGATTTATGCGAAAACACGGAGCCTTAATTATGACGTATCCTGCGCCATGAAAGTACGCTGAACAAACACGTAAACAATGAGACGATATGGTAGACAGAAAAGACCGTGACGTATACATCGGAAAGCGCAGATTACAATGGGGAAGAAGAAGAAACTTACGTTTCTTTTTCTTCTTCTTCCATACCCCAAGTTTTGAAAGACGAAGATTTGCCTGATAATTATTAGAGTTAAAGATTGCGCGATTAATGCCACGCAGGCAATTGGTAGACACCGGTGTTATAAATAATGAGGACGGACTTTTGGAAGACGAATATGTACCTGAGATGTCGTGTAAATGACCGGGATGACAAATGTCTTTGCTGGTACTTGTAGATATTTTATTCCTATGTGTACGTTCGCTGCGCAGTACACCTCATAGTGTCAAACCAACTAGCCTAACTTTAATCATTATTACAAATGATGGGAGCAAACTCTTTCACTTTCGGTGTTGTCCTCGCCATATAGATTGTCAGCTTTGAGTTCATATTCCATGACTTCTTACGCCAGCCCGTCTCCACTCTTGTCCTCCTTGCATGTCGATGTGCAAGAGAAGCCATGCGTAAAAGGGCGCCCCTAGTGCCACGCAGAGGAACTAGGACAGGGCGCCATGTTTAGGTCACCATAGCCGACGACACGCGCCATAACGCTCTTGCTGCCCAGCATTTTACGCTCGCCGATGTGTACTGTCGGATGGCCTCGCCTGATGGCAAAAACTAGCTAGATGTTCGAGGCCAGGAACTGCACACACAGAATCGGAGCACGAGGAAGTAGGTCGGTTCTAGCTGGACAAAAATGAAACAAGGAACCGCGATGCTTATGTAGTACATTGGTGTGATTAAATAAAGCATGGTGTCAGAAGGAGAGAAATTACGAACATTCCCCGCGTGCGAAGAGGGAACGTCTGCTGCCTACAACACAGCAAGGTATAAGCTATGCAGAAACTTACGGCGGCGTCGCTTATGACGAGGCAGAGGACTACGTGTCGCGAACACGTAGCTCGCCATTCGTAGTTCTCTGCCTCGTCACGTTTGGCACACGTGTGGCGAACAGGGGTGGCGACCGAAGGCAGAGAACTAGGCGGCGTCACTCATGACCACGTGTGGCGAAATATTATGAAATGACGACACGGCGTTCCGATGCAACAGAGGGATAGGACTACACCTCGTCGTGGATGAAGCTGACCGAAACGTGGCGATTTGCTATCTCATAATGCTGTGTTAATCGAAAGGGACGAAAAGCCCACCGTCGAGGGGCGCACTTAGGAAAGGGGTCCAGTGTCCTCCTGGACCTTTTCTATTTGAAGTACATTCCCACAAACAAAATATAAGAGGGCAGACGATCTGCTAAAGAGGAACTTTATTGAAATCACCCTTCAGGCTGGGAACAGCAAATCTATGCGAGAACGTATACGGGACTATATGAAAAACCCCAGGTGAGGTCGTGGCTTCAAAGACCTCCAGTGCTATCTAACGGGAGAAAGTTGAGTTGTCGTCGATGCCATTGTGCGAACGAGCGGCATTTCAGCGGCATTTCAACTGGTTTCATTACTCTCCACTTGTTCAGTTAACTATTGCATTTTTGCACAGTGGCGTACCAACTTGTTTTTGAGTGGGGGGGCAAACCAGACCCCCCTCCCCCTCCCCAGGGCCGGTGGGCGGTGCTCTTGTTATCTCTTGGGCGCCGCCGGCCAGTGTTTGCCCTGCCCAGTGGCGGCTGTTTCAGGGGAGGGGGGGGTGGGGCAAAACACAAACTTTGCCCCCCCCCCCCCCCCCCACCCTGACAACTGGGGAGCAAGCGCCCCCCTTGCCCCCCGGTTTGTACGCCCATGTTTTTGCACAAGATTGTGAATGGTATGGTTGATTCGTCTCATCTTATTATCAGAGTTAATTTGCACGGTCTTTTTTGCCCTGCAAGGCACTTCAGCAAAATGATTTGTTGGCCTAGTCGGTTAAACATTACGAGAATAAAAAAAAACCGCTTGTCCTGTGTAGTCTGCCTCTTGTCCTTGTCTTTCGCGCTTTTTTAATTTTCGCAAGGTACTTCATTTGTTCCGATGTTCGTTCATCATATGTACCTTCACCAGTCCCTAATATACATACGCTACATAACAGCATTGTTGCATCTCGGATTGACATATGCACTCCCGATTCAAGGTATCGCCATCAGCTGAATGAGCGTGTGCCAACAAGATGGTTTTTGTTTTGTTTGTAGCTTTGTTTAGTACTGGGTTTGTGTAAATAGATTTAGTGCTTGATCGCTTTTAATGCTTTGTGTTCGCGTTCGAGCACACAAGAGAAGTCCGTTTGGTCGGTTTAAGGCACCTGAAAAATCAACATTATCATTGCCATTATCCTTAACATTGCAGAGTCAATACTGATAGTAGTACTGCTCGGTGACAAAAACGCTTATTGTCACTTATTCCACTAAATAATGAAACGCCCCAAAAATGAATCGCTCAGCCTGCCGACCCGGCAGATTCAGCCAATTCTTGATTTTGCCTCTTGTCGTGAAACAGCTCTATAATCGTTGAAATCAGCATGAACTCAGCGACGGATGGTCAAGAGGGAGTGACAACAGTCATACAGCAGCCACTAAAACTCCGATAATAGTTGAACTTCTTTCTGATCGCTAGGTAGCGCGGTAGGCCTTGCGAGCCACGAACTCTTGGATTGTTTCATTGCGTCCACGACCGTACAGAAAGGCAAACAGACGCACAACGCCAAATAGGAGGGGTGTCCCACTTTTGACTGAAAAGAGTTAGTTCATGTTTGACTTGAGTTTTATAATTTTTTTTTTCTTTTTACTAAACAGGCAAGAAGGTCTCTATTCTATCTCCATAGACGAGAAACAAATCCAGACCGAGATCTTCAAGAACGGACCTGTGGAGACTGACTTTAACGTTTATGTCGATTTCTTGAGCTACAAATCTGGTAATTACGTAACAATTTTCTACGCGGCGAGATTGAACGACTAAAGGCCTGTTCGCACAGTTACGCTTGCTTACGACCGAGTTCTTTTGGTTTCTAATGACGAGAAAACACACTGGCAGGCTTGCGCCATCTATGAGCTGGCCCTGAAAACTGCATTTCACTACAGCGAAGGTTTTAAGAGGTATTTTCGAGATCAATGTACAGACTATTTATATGAAATGATCGTTTATAACATTGTCAAAAGTGTTTCTCCAAATAAAAAAAAATAATAATGATGCGCGACAAAAATACGAAAATGTCAAGCACGGAAGTGTCAAGTGCGTGCTCTATGGCTGCCCACAAGATTGCGCCGGTGTGATTCTTTGGGTGGTAAAATATTTTCTCGTAAAAAACAAAAAAAAAACAGATAATATGACTGACAAGCTATTTTTTTTTTCCTTTTAGTATACGTAATCTACTAATAAAGATTTTAAGACGTGTAAGGCTCGCGGTCGAATGCTGTCGCAAGTGTGTGAAGCAGCTTTAAAAAAAACGCAAACGGATTAACATTAAAATATGCCGCAAACGGGTGTGCGCCAATTTCTCTTTTTTTTTTTTTTCGCTTCGCCAAGTTTAGCTTTTTGAGACACGTTACTCAAGCCTAATAAGAATTGAATTAAGCAACGCGATAAAGATGAAAAATACTGTCTGAAACATGTCTTTTTGCCGGAAGAGTTGATTGTAAACAAATCGACAGCCACTTTAGCAAAGGGGTTCGAAGCAGTTTAGGAGATTTTCTGAGATAAAAAAAAAAAAAAACGGTATGGGATTCCACTGATTAAAATATTAACCTTCCAAGCATACGGCTTTGCACCACGTGAGACAAGTGGCAGCGAGAAAAAAACCTCGAATGTGACTAAGTCGCTCTAACCCTGCTTAATGGTGCGCAGCGTAATGACAGGTTAGTAATATACCACGAAACCACCCAGGAACAAACGGCCTGCTTTGACTGGCCAAGAACAACTATGCTATTTAAGAGTCCTTTTCTCTCATAAGGGTTCTTCAATGAGGAAAACTTACGACGTTTTTCGTCTACTCACCCAATTTTTGCGATTCGTTAAAGCGTGACTGAAAGTAATACTTTCTTCCGATACCTTAAGAGTTCTTAATATGGTGCGACAGCCAGTTTCTTGTGCAGGTAAGATTTTAAAAATGCCCTAATGCATTCAGGCTCTCCTATGATGTTCTATTATGTAAGCGCACTGATAAATCATGTCTCCCGGACGCAGGCGTGTACCAGAATCACAGCGGGGACTTTCTCGGAGGCCATGCTGTTCGCATCCTCGGATGGGACACAGAGAACGGCACCCCTTACTGGCTCGTGGCCAACTCCTGGAACGAAGACTGGGGCGACAAGGGTGAGATACTCGAGAACACAACTACGAAACAGACGACTCTTATTATTACGCTATATTGCCATACTATTTGTGTAATTAAAGAACTAACGTCACTAGTGAAAATTGGTATTATAAATGCGTCCAATAAACATACGAAATATTGTATGATCATTAAAAAACTCATATATGCGTTATATAATATTCATATAGGTTTTTATATGTTGATTTTACAAATCATTGATGAAACTTTTCTCTTTTCGATAAGTGCTATCCTAGACCATTTACAGTTAATTTATTCATAGAAGGAGGAGCAGTGAGGTTCTAAGTCTACAAAGATTAGACGTACGAAGCACATAAATATATGGTGAGGCAAAATTATTATTCGTATCTGACCATTTCGGATGTCAATGTTCCCCCGGCTTGTTGTATCTTTATTTTTATTTTTACGAGCGTTGTCAGTTTGCCTATTCTTACGCGCTAATGAGCGCTTTTGAACTATGGCAAAAGCCTTTTGTGTACTTTAGACAGTACGTTCAGACACGGTAAACGATGTTTAAACGCAGGCCATGACAATAGACACGGCATGTCATTCCTTTTTTGTTGATGCATTTTAGAACAGAGACTAGGAATAACTATCTAAGAGGTCCTCACTCGAGTAAGTTGGTTGTGAAGGAAACGTAATGAGAAATATATTTTGGATTGAAATAAATAATATTAGATACAAGGCGTCCTTTAATATTTCTGTCTTAATTTCATCCACTTGAAGACGGATATGTGACACTTAAGTTTTGAAACGCCTTCCTCTTTTAGGTTTGATGATAAAGACGGCCAAGAAAACTTTCTGAGTTTATAATCCGCGTATTGTGTTTTGACATCAACTAGCGATAATCAAATATTCAAACGTAAGATGTTTTGGTGCACAAATATTTATTTCGCAATTTTCTTCCAGGTTATTTCAAGATTCTCCGCGGACAGGACGAGTGTGGAATTGAAGAGGGACATTAACGCCGGTATCCCCAAGAGCGAATACATTTAATAAACTGTTTATCAAAAGCAACTCGAAAACATATTGTTTTAATTTTTGTTTTCTCTGACTTATAGGACCTTACCTTAATCCTTCGTAAATATAATAGTGAAACAATAAATTCACGACTTTTTTAGAGCAATATTCTTCATTGGTATTCAAATAGTACCGTCAACTGGCTCCAAAAAAATTTCTCGGTACAAATATTATTTTACCATTTTATAACACATGGAAAACAAATTCCGCATTCAATATTGTTTCTCAATTTGTCTATTCACAATATTTTTGCTTTTACAGCATCAACTGTTCGTGGCCCGTTCACACGGTTTTTCGACGGCGTGAACGTAAACGAAACTTTTCCCGCTAAATTTAGCGAGCAAATTCACGTCACGTGTCCTATGCAACAATTCAATTTCCTGCTAGATTTGGTGAGAAAAGACATCACGACCTTTAGATATTTTATTCGTCAACAACGTATCAACACTAAATCGAGGCAGCGTCATTTCAATATGAGATCACCGTTTGACGCACGATCGGCGCAATGTCAATCGATCGTCACCATCATATCGTCGCATAAGCCGCACAGCTGACGCTGTCTAAACACATCACATTGTGTGATCGTCGCGCAATTTGTGTATGTGTAATTTGTTATTTTGACAATGGTTATGCCAAACATATGCCCATTATGGCGTCAAGAATATACAGGTTGTCACAAAGAAAATTTACATGGTCTTTTTTTACCGCAAAAATAAAACCTAGGCATCGCCGAACGCTCACTCTCCGCCCAAAGGTAGCGCTAGAGGTCACAACCAGATGCCAAAGTTTCAGCCCGATCCGATAACTTAATCAAAAGTTATAAGTGATTTTCTGAAAATATCAATGGGAAATTTAAGCCCATTTTTGCCCGTTTTTGGTTTCTGGTGCCATAGAGCCCCATGTGTTCGAAAACTGCGTCGGCCGCCATTTTCCCATTGAAATTTTCAGAAAATAAGTTCTAACTTTTGATTAAGTCATCGGATCGGGCTGAAACTTTGGCATCTGGTTGTGACCTCTAGCGCTACCTTTGGGCGGAGAATGAGCGTTCGGCGATGCCTAGTTTATTTTTGCGGTAAAAAAAACCCTGTAAATTTTCTTTTGTGACATCCTGTATATGGCCCTGAAATATTGTAAAATGTCCAGCTATTTGCCATTATTATGCTTCTTTAATTTTTAAAATACGGAGGAAATCCTACTTCTTAAGAAAGATGTGAGTAGACCTGTAAAAAGACATTTGTGCCTATTTCCATGCACGTAGGGTCCTAATGGTCCACATCAAAAACCGAAATATGACAGCGCAATAAAACACTTCCTGTGGCACGTTTGTTCATGCATTACGGACTCATCATGTCAACTGAAGCTCGTGAATCGACCAGCTAATGTAAACTATACTCTATCAAGCTGCTTTAACATTGATGTCCTGCTGCGACGGTGGCGTATTAAAATTAGGGCTTGTTATTAAGGTTTTCCGTTCACACTAAGGTGTCCCACTATAATTCGATTATACGAGTGCAGTGCAAACCACTGCATTAGTAATAATGTTCACAGATTCTGGTGTATATTTCGACGAAGGCTCCAACTTTTTCCGTGTTGTTAGTGGAGGCTATAAGTCTGCCTGAATTGTGAACTACCGTTTAAGTTTCGTAAGACGCAAATTTTCTAAACTTCAAATACCGAAATGAGACTACCAAACGTAGATATATTCAGTGCGAGAAACTAAAAACATCAATTTTTTCTCTCTTCCTTTGTTTAATTCATAATTGCGAGCTTTTTTTTTTTTCGTTTTAAAGGTTGCGTTAGCCCCAAGTCAAACATGTTATATTGTACACTTTAAAAAATGCTTTCGCGTCCAGTTACCCGCGAAACACTGCAAAGAGCCAATCTGTGCTATCTACCAAATCAGCTCAGCGGATGATGAGGTGAAACATCCGTTTAGGACCTAAAAATGAAGTCTGCGCTGTGTCATTACGCACTGCAAAGTGCCAAGCTAGCATTGCGTAATGCCACAGCGCAGACTTAAATTTAGGTTTAAACAGATGTTCCGCCTCGTCATTCGCTGAGCTGATTTTGTAGATCGCAGAAATTGTCTCGTCGAGCGCTTTGTGGGATGCGCAGGAATTTCTTAGAGTGCACCGAAAAACCCGAAGAATAGGGGACACCAAAAAAGGAAGCAAACACTACCACCGTCTCAAACTCGCAACTCTTAAGACCAGCTAACAACCTCCCTTCTCAGCTTCTGAACATTTTCAACGCAGAGGATGGAAACAAGGCGCCCAAGGCTGGAGTGAACTTTTACCTCAAAAGAGTCAACAAGTAGTACTGCAAATCTTCCTGTTTTATAAATTTGCAACAACAACAAGCTATTCTGCCCTAACTCATTCTTTACTGCCTTTTTTCCTGAAATCTCTCGCATCAAACCGGAACCAACCCATTCTATTTTTCTCGATATTTTGCATTCGCGAAATTCGGGAAATCAGTAGTCTTCGCGAAAATGAGGGTCGCTTACCTTATATAATTTCCAGAGAAAGAGTACAAGTGCGTGAGCGTGTCTCCGATTCCGCTTTTTTGATAAAGAAGTAGCATTTATGAGTGAGTTTCAACAGGTTCGCACAAATGTAGGGGGTGCATTCTTATGTTGTTTTTTTGTTGTCATTGCTATTGCGATCAAAACTTCGCGGAATATTTTTATTTCAAATTAAACAGTTGTAAAATCCTGCATACTATATGTGTACATCTTGTTATTGCACCTTGTGTATTGAACGATGCGTAACCAACTACCCAATGTTTTACCCTGCAATCGTTTCAGTATGTGCCTTATTTTAAGTAGGTCACCGCATTATAGAAACAAAATACGTAAGAGCCCATGCCCGTATAAATGCTATTTTTAGGTGTAACACTTTCAGATCATATCCCAAGTAATATACGTGGTGCGAACCTTGTGGGCATCGGATGAATACGTTTAACCCCATAGCCCCCAATTTTACCCAGAAGGGTTGTCCACGTGTTATGCTTGAAAGGCTTACCTGAAAAATATCACCGTGCGCCTATGGGCATGTGGTCTTTGAGGTCACAAGTGACCCTCATTGGTTAAGTTTCTATTTGAGACAATGACCCTACTCCTCCTTATCAGTCATGAGTTTATTTGTATCCGCAATTGCCCTAAATGTATGTTTGTCCACCTATTTGTTGATTGTTGGAAACAAAGCACCAAAACCCACAGTAAAATACTGAATGTGTAAATACGTGCTATGCGTCCCCAAACTGCGTTCACGCGAGGGGACCTGTACACGATTTCTTGAAACGTTTCACGGAATGAGATTCCAACTAAACAACACAGCAGTCCCGAGGAATCTGAATCAGCATTGAGTCGGTTGCATTAAAAACTTACACATCATTTTGTCTTCACGTTTAACAAAAATCTAAAAGTTGCATTTCGTGTACACAACAAAACAATACAAGCTAGCTGGAACTTTGTAAAAATCAGAAACAGATCTAATTGCACCCACAATTATGATGCCGTAGTAGCCACACAATTATGCTCTAAACACATGACAAAATGACGAAGTACACAGTTTAACCCTGAGTTTCCTGGTCAAAAAGCGATTTCAGGTAAAATGGTACCGAAACTTCGTGTTTAGTAACCCTGAAAGCCTTTCAATCCTTTATTTTATTTTGGGAATACTGTATATTCGAATCGTTATCCAAACCCAGCCAGTGAACGCTTTCTGAAAAACGAAACTCATAATGCAGTCAACACCGGTTGTTATACCAAACATTGGCCAATATTCTTCTGCCAAAAATATTTATCGCAAAAAAAAATAAAGAGTTGGTGCCTCTATATTTATTTCTGACATGCCAAAGAAAGGAGGTACCTACATAGCATTTAGGATAATTAAGTGTTTAGTTAGATTTTATTACTAACTTTTTAGTTAATAAAATTAACTTAAAGCCCCAATTATACACTTGCCTTAGCATTATTAAAATGATTGAATCAATAACTTTTAGAAGGACATATCGCGCGTTGGAAGCGTGGTGGCGCAAGAGTTGTGCTTACACTACAGGTGCAAGGCTGGCAAAGCAAAAATGCGTCCAAGGAAAAAAAACGTGCGGGCTCGTTGAATCTGGACGCATTTTTGAAGACAAACAGGGAAAATGCATGCATTTTTGTCTCGTTAATATAAAGAACTCAGATTATGAATGATTTCTGGGGAAAACGGAGGCGTCCATATTAACGAGACATCACTGTGTATATATATATATATATATATATATATATATATATATATATATATATATTATTTTTTTCTTTTACAAACATGATAGGGTTTTGAGGCAAAATATTTTAGATAATGCCGAAATAGTGCAGCCTACCGCGAGAAAACTCCCGTCTCAAAGAGAAAGCTGGGCTTTATCAACACGGTGATTCCGTTCCGTCGGAATTATTCTTAGTTCATTGTGAGGCACACTCAACACACTATCTCGATAATGTACTCTGTGTGATATTGGCAATACGAAAACAGGCATCAGGTGACAAGATAAATCATCGAGCACTATCTAGCAGCATTCGACTAATGCCGACCGGTCCACTGTGTTCTCTCGGTGCCAAAATAGGTCGGTCCTTCTCTTGCACAGATTAGATAACAAACTCAGACCTGTCTCGTGCTCAAATAAGGAGTATTTAACTGTCAATCGCCTCGTTGAGATTCGTAGGTACCTGCAAACGGTCACAAACAGGCAAGCTGTGATTTGTACTATCGAAATAAATCTAGCGGCCATAGTATAAGCATTTTGTTTTTGTATATTAATCCCGAATGAAATAATTGGTGGTTAATATTTTTGTGAGGGCAAACAGACTTAACCATAAATATGCTAAAATGCTTACTTATGACATGTACAAAGTTCTAAAGTTTGACAGTGGCCACAGAGGTGGTGACTCGCGATCCTCACTGCGTCACCAGCGAACTCGTTAAAGTTGAGAATTAAGACCATGAAACAAGCGATGCCTTCTCGGCAACACCTAAAGAATGGATGGGCTACTTCATTTCACAGAAACCATTTTAAATACGCTTCTGTGTTTTATCTCCTTTTCAACGCGCTTAATATGATTTTTTTTTTAGACTGTTCGGTTCTGTAGCTTGAAACACAAAAACAGTAAAGTCGAAAAATTGTTTTATTCGACTGAGTACTTTGGAAAATTTAAAGTAAATAAATTTTTCATTGCTTCAGATATGCTGAAGTCCCTCCTGGTCGCGGGCCTTTTGGCCGCTTTTTGCTTTGGACGCGAGATTCATCCTAAAAAGTGGCACCCACTCTCCGACCAAATGATCAACTTCATCAATGAGATCAACACAACTTGGAAGGTACGTCATGACACAATCCTTACCGTATTCCGAGAAATACCTTTTATCGCTCTGTTTGATTGACTGAAACGATTGTGCGGGGCTCTTGCCGACTTTACTTCATGGAGGTAAACAAAATTATTAAGGATGGCAAGGCCGTTAGGCTACTTCTGTAAAATACGTATTTGCGCTCGAAATGATGAATTGGAATTACGTCCGATAAAGTTTTTGTCAGCTTGGTACTATCCTTTTCTGAATAAGAGTAATTATTTTTTTGTTCCCGTATCCTAATACAAATGAGATGCACATTTCGGCAAATATTTCTATTCTGGATGGCAGCAGTAAAATATACATACTCGGGTGTTCTCTAACTCAGCAGGAAGGTAACTGTGACTCCGAGTCGAATAGAAAATATTAGAAAAAATACCAGTCTTTTTTTAAAGAGTCACATTTTCTGCAAACAACAAGTATATAGTGTAAATCTGCTTTATCACTCAAGATGAGTAACCTACAACAATTTCTACCGGAGATTGTCCCTCATTGTCACAAAACAAGGGACGTCATCATTGTCTTAAGAAAGAAACCTGATAAAAAGGTAATAGAGAAAAATCGCCATACCAAAATACGCAGTTATAATTGTGAGTTTATATTTTACAAAAAATTATAGGATGGTCCAGCGGACATGCTCTACTGTCACCAGAACTACAGAAAAAAAATACTATAACTTCTCGTCGCGCTTACAGGCAGGAAGGAACTTCGACAAATCCACTCCATGAGCTACATCAGGGGTCTGATGGGAGTGCACCCCAAGAGCAAGGAATACCGTCTGGCAGAGTTCGTGCACGACGAGATCCCAGACGACCTCCCGGAAAGCTTCGACGCACGGAAGAAGTGGTCACACTGCGCATCAATTCACGTTATCCGCGACCAGTCCGCCTGCGGTTCCTGCTGGGTAAGAATGTCCTAAACATAGTCTAAACAATACATAGAAAAAAACACTTACATCTGGGGTTTGTAAGAGCATCCTGTCCTCACTGGTAATATATCTTGACAATATTTGGATATATCTCTCAGGGTGTTTATATCAGTGTTAATACATTGATTTTAATGTCTTTGGATCTTTATTTTTGATATGCCTTGCTATTGCGGTATACAGGGCTTAGGAATGAAGGACTCTTAGAACATGACACAAGCCCTTTATCGCTACAGACCCCAGGGAAGGCGTAATTAAAATTATGACGGCAATGCGATCAGGCAAAAGATTATAAAATAAGTATTAAGGTGCAACCCCACCCTTGGTTAGTGTGATTCTGAACCAACAGATGGCGCTGGGATCGCCCTCCAGGCCTGTACATCAATGCGAGAAATCGTGTGTGGTGGCGCTTCGATACAGTGGGGTATTTGTCTATATCCTGAATTTGACATCCCTGGTCCCTTGCTTGTTTTTCTCTGCACGAGCTTTCTTTGGAACGCGCACGGCTGCGCCAGCTCTCGTGCAAGGGGGCCAGTTGCTTACGCTCCGAGCTCACGTCTCCAGCAAATGTGGGCAGAACAAAAGGCGAAAATCGTCCTGAGCCAAACGGCGAGGCACATGCACAACAAAACCACCGACGCGTTGAAAAATATAAAACTGCCTGTGCGCCGTTATCGGAGATTTCAGAGGCCAATTACACATATTTCAATGTGATCAGATACATATTGTCACGAATGAAGGTGACGAGAGGACGAACAGTGAACTGAAAAATAAAGGTTTAATCGGCGAACTTGTGCCAAACAAAAAAAGTAAAGAAAGAGCGTCGAGGCAGGAGAAAAGCAGGCGGCAATTCGGCAGCGTAACAGAGAGCGAGGAGCGAGACTGACTCGACAAGGTCGCTGGCAGCTGCTTATCTACTCTACAGTGCGTCACCATCTCGAAAGTTCGGCAAAGAAGGTTCGAGCGTCGCGCGCTCGGGGCGAGAATGAACTGGCACTTCCGAGAACAAGAAAGCAGGGCGAAAGTTACGTCTGGTGCAAGAATGAACGCGAATCTTCTAGAAGTCCGTGACGGAGCGTTGCTTTTTCGGCTCTGCGGGCGTCAATATGACGGGCCGGCCCTTTTGTCGTGCATGTGTTTGGCTCTTTGTCGATTTCCAGGAAAACGTGAAGACGTGATACACTTAGGTTTCGAAAATTCTAGCTTAAAAATTAATTACCTAAAAAATAAAAAAAATATTTCTTAGGGGGCGGTCAGGTATTTTATTTAGGTGGCTGGGTGTTTATTTTGATCAAAACCACGAGACTGGAAAACACAAAAAATGACACTCAGGTTTAGATATTGCGTTTGGTAAACCCAAAGTAGGACTGGCGCGGGAGTCATAATAAAAAAATGCCGAGGTTAAAAATTAACCTGCAGCAATAATTTATACGAATTAATTAAATACGAATTCAGTGATAAATGCAACGACTGGCCAGGCAACGATTCTGGGTCTGTGGATAGCTTTTGCACATAGTTTAAGCAACATACAGGATGCCACAAAACAAAAAATTAGTTTTTTTTTTTTTTTTAACGCAAGAATAAACTAGGTATCGTCAAACGCTCATTCTCCGCCCACTGTAGTGTTAGAGGTCACAACCAGATGTCAAAGTTTCAGCCCGAACCGATATCTTATTCAAAAGTTATGAGTGACTTTCTGAAAAGTTCAAGGGGAAAATGGCGGCCGACGGAGTTTTCGAATGCATGGAACTCTATGGCGCCAGAAACCTAAAACGGACAAAAGTGGACTCCATTTTTCTATTCAAATTTTCAGAAAATCACTTATAACTTCTGAATAAGGTGTCCGTTCGGGATGAAACTTGGCGTCTGGTTGTGACCTAGTGCTACCTTTGGGCGGAGAATGAGCGTTAAGGGCCGCCCACACTAGCGAGAAAACGCGAAAACGACTGCGAGAAACCAGGACATCCGTGCTGCTTATATCGCGTGCCAAGATGATTCCTTGAATTGGATTCCATGCTTCATACAAAGCACAGATGTGCCGGTTTCTCGCAGTCGTTTTCGCGTTTTCTCGCTAGTGTGGGCGGCCCTTTAGGCGATGCGTAGTCTATTTTTGCGGTAAAAAAAAAAACATGTAAATTTGTTTTTTGCGACACCCTGTGCCAATCTTAATTTGGTGATTTAAGCGCGCAAGTAGTGGTGTGAAAAAATGAAAAAGATGCAAACGGGTAGAGTTTGACGTTGTATAAAATATAGTGTAGGCACGCAAATGATACGCTGATTAAGAATTAAACAGCTCTACATTTTACACTAGCGGTAGGCGTAACGAAAGTTAAGGGTGCATCAAAAGCTAAAGCATGTACACATATACTGCTCTTGCCATTATGTTTGAATGCTCATAGTACTTTATTACCCTCAGATTTGGTGTAAGTTGTCTCCTGATTGCTTACAACAGAAAGAAGGAAACATTCTAACTCTGGGCTGATAGAAAATCTCCACCTGCTGACAGCTACCAATCATCTCGGCGCCGATTACTAGTATTCACTGCATGCCAACGGTCACGTGCTTAGAACAAGTTTGTCGCACGTGATTTCATATAATCGCAATTGTTCTTGACAAACAACAATGTTTACTCAGGCAAACGGTCTGATGTGAAGCTTAGAATATTTGTGTTGATTGTGGCACACATGGCAAGTTGCATAGGTTTCTTTTACAATCCACGAAATAGAATGCTCCTGAATTACCTTGGTCTCTAGTGCATGTAGCACACAGAAGAGCACGAACTGAATCGCAGTGGGAAACGAAAACAATAATGATATACAAGCATTTAATCACGCGAAAACTGAGGGCACTGCACATATACAGAAGGTAAGCTTTGTTTCATTAAATACATTACCAGTAAAGCATTTGGTTTTATCCTGCGAGCGAAGCGGAACATACAAGTACGAGCGTACTGCAATGAACTACACTTCCATTGAACCAGCGCAGCATCCAAAGCATCGAGCTCGCTTTTATAGCTTTTGGTGCGCTCAAACCTTTCAAGACACAATTAGAATCAACTGTATTATTTCATTTATTTTTATTAGGTGCGCCTGTGAGTGAGTGAGTGAGTGAGTGAGTGGAGTGAGTGGAGTGAGTGGAGTGAGTGAGTGGAGTGAGTGGAGTGAGTGGAGTGAGTGGAGTGAGTGAGTGAGTGGAGTGAGTGAGTGGAGTGAGTGAGTGGAGTGAGTGAGTGGAGTGAGTGGAATGAGTGGAGTGAGTGAGTGGAGTGAGTGGAGTGAGTGAGTGGAGTGAGTGGAATGAGTGGAGTGAGTGAGTGGAGTGAGTGGAGTGAGTGAGTGGAGTGAGTGAGTGGAGTGAGTGGAGTGAGCGAGTGAGTGGAGTGAGTGAGTGGAGTGAGTGAGTGGAGTGAGTGGAGTGAGTGAGTGGAGTTAGTGGAGTGACTCCACTCACTCCACTCACTCACTCCACTCACTCCAGTGAGTGAGTGAGGTGAGTGAGTGAGTGAGGGAGGGAGGGAGGGAGGGAGGGAGGGAGGGAGCGAGCGAGCGAGCGAGTGAGTGAGTGAGTGAGTGAGTGAGTGAGTGTAGTGCCATTTTCTTAGTTATATAATATTTTTCCAGAAGTCCGACAACTATTAGCCCCGAGAGCGAACGCAAGCGTCGCTGCGGTCGCCGCGCCCTGATTGGGTGAGGTGTGCCGTGACGTCAGGAAGAGGACTCCGCTCCGCGATCTCGCGTCGGCTCGCTTCCCAGCACCGGTTTCCTGGTTTGGCGTTGTGTGCCGCAAGCACTTCGAGGAGCTGGACCTCGTTTACCCAGTGTACAAGACGTTGAGTTATGCCGATATAGACGTGCTTCCGTACATTTTATAAGCCTGCTTGTCCCTTTTACCTTTAAAATTGGGTTACAAATCCCGAAAGCTATCGGCGGAGGCGATTCCGCCGATGAACCTCCCCGTCCCCACACGACAGAAGGCAATTTTGCGAGGGGTCGGTGAAGCGGTGGCGCAAGTGTTTCAGACACTGGAATTCTGTTCCTTGCATGTTCATGATTTAGGACGATATTACATCCCGCTTTCAAGGCATTCGAAGTGGAATTTATATCATGGGCCTTTGGGTGGTCGGCAAATTAGCTCGCGACCCCGACTCTGCGCTGCTACTCTGCATGCGCTGGTTCGCAGATGTTTTAAAGGCCCTGCGTCTGATGATCTTTGAAGTGCTCGTGGAACAGGGTTGTTTTACATAAATGTAGCTTCTTCGTGAATTAATTATATAGTTTATATATGGTAGCAGGAAAAACGGCCGAATTACCCCCCTTTGTCTGTATGATATGTATTGAACTGCCCAAAATATGCACAGTAATAGTACCGTAATTTGTAATTTTTATACTTTTTTCTGACATTCTTAATTCCATGCCTTGGGTATTTGGAAAATACACCATTTAGTTTGAATTGCCGTTCATTTCCAATTAAAAGAGACACTGCTGCAGGTTCCCAAAAGCTTCCTCAGCCTCCAAACTCCCTACAGCTGGACTCTCTGACAAACAGAGGAAAACAGGAGTAAAAGCAAGCATTCGAACATCTGTCCAGTGGTAGATGCAGCACTAGTAGCAGAAAATGTGGAACCTGTGAAGGGTGACAGTCTGCGTGCGAAAACTTCTGGTATTTTAGCTTCAGGGCAATTCGATTTAAGTACAATCTCAATTTTAGGACTTAAGGGACTAATAACAAGCTAGACACCTTCGCTTACGTTTGTTATACATTATTTGAGGGTTGATATAAACAAGTCCACAGATACCACCCGTGTAGTCCATTGAAATACTACCCAAATCCAGCAAAGATCAAATGCGAGCAGTGTATATAATAAATGTTCCTTGTTTTTTTACTTTGCCCCTGCACTTGGGCTGTCTTACTTATGATTCTCTCCCCATGGCCCAGACTGTATTTAGCATGTTGCTCGAGCAGCATGCAGCTTTTCTGCTTCGGCGATCTTGTTTAAAAACACAGATACAAAAAAAAATAGTATACAAAACCTGCCAATTCATTCAGACCATCAGCAGCATTTACTGTGTGAGATGTAAATCTATAGTGATGCTACTGCAATTGTGGCCATATTTCTTTATTTTCATATACCAGCTGTGATTCATGCGTTGCCTGCCCTGTCAACCATGCTTAAAATGTTGGTTGAAGTTTCGCCTGCAGCTACAGGCCATACCTCAATAAAGCCCCATATAAAAATTTACACTTCCTACGAAAAACACGGCAAAAAAAATTAAATAGAAACGAGCGCGCCGAAAGCTAACGTCGTCACAGCCTCCACAGGGCGAGCGGGGCGAGTCGGGGAAAAATTCTCTCCTCGCCGTGACGTCACCCCGGTTCGCCGTAAGGGGGCGCCACGCGAACTTCTCGGGGCTAATAGTCTGTTTCATCATAAGTAAGAACCGCATAATCAAAGATGAAGACAAAAAAAAAACGCGAACACGCGAACATACATTAAAAATGTAATGTAACGGCGCATTCAAAATTAGTCGTTAGTTTCTTAGATAGCAGCAGTTTCGTAGGGCGACATTGTTACCCGTTGGAGGTTATAAAAACTGCAGTACAACTGTTAGCTCGGGGTCTTTAACGTGCATTACGCAGTACATGTGGTACACGATCGGGCGACGGTAGGAAGCAGATGGCCGACTGAACCCAGGATTCTTGCTAAAGCCCCTTGATAAAGGCGTTTTTTACAAGTACCGCCAACCATTGTTGTGGAAACGCGCAAGACACGTGCCACGAGCGGGTGCTCCACCGCCATTGGCATTCAAGGACCAGTGATTTTAATGCTGCACCGCCATTTGCCTCCAAGGGCCGCTCGAGATACGGGACTCGTGCTCTGGCACCTTTGAGGTTATTTGAAGAACCAACGCAAACAGATCGAGAAGATTTAGTCCCTACAGGCTCTGCAGCGTGAGCTCCGTGCTTTGAACGGAGCTCGCGCTTGAGCATTTCTCCACGTGCTCTGATCTGTTGTGCCACAACACACTCGGCCAACAATCCCTCACCGCACTTGGTTTAGCCTGTGGGCTAAACCAAATGAGCTACGCGGCGCTTTTCCCCCCGATATCGTTGTGGGCGCCGCCATCTTGATGGTTAGTGACAAATCAAACGCAACTGCCGATCGTCATGATTGAAAGGTGCGACTTCCTCAGCATTAGTTTCGGGGTCAGGTAGCTCACGTAATATTGCTTTGCTTTGTCGCGAACTGTTTAAAAAGCGTTTCCTGTGATTTCCGATAAAGCTTCAAATAACTGACAACCATCATTTTAAGCACCAAGATGTGTATGAGGCGTAGCTTATTAAGTGGCTCTAGTTTAGCCCGACCGCATAGGCACAGAAAGAGAACGAACAGCTTGACCTCGTGCTCTTGGCGCTGCTTCAGTGGTTTCATCAGCCCGTAGCGTTGGCTGTGCTCCGAACTAAGGTAAAGCAAAGCAAATACTCAAATCTTAGGGTTTCACAGGCCAACCCAACAAAAATCACTTAACACGCCCCAATAAACAAAAAAATGTCGGGTTTATTTTGACTAACTGGAGATTTTGTGACGTGCAACCGAAATCTCAGATTGGCCTCCGTCGGATTGCGGGCACCTCGGCCGATATTTCAACCCGACAAATATGAATTCATGGGCCAGCGAGTTGGCTCAGAGACACTGAGACAATTTAATGTTTTGTTTTTTTTTAATATTATTGCCACTTAAAAGCCAGCGAGGTGGGTTTTAAACAAAATACAGTCAAACCATTCCGACAAGCATATAGTTTGATTGCGGAAATAATTTTTGCAAGTGATAAAAACATTAAAATGTTTTCGCATACGTGGCGGAATTTGAAATGGCAGAATGCATTTCATGGCGCCCATTTCATTTGGATCGCGTCGGGCGTGTGTACCGACGCACAGTAGAACGCGCGCAAAAGTAGCTGTGGTGCACCCGCAGCCTCGCGCTTGTTGTTCTGACATCTCTGGCTCGCTCACTGCGGGCGTCCAGGCATCTGACACCCCGGCATCTGGCGCTTTTTCCGTCTTTCACGTGGCGTTCCAAGCGGCACACGACGGAAAATGCACATCAAGCTGTTCTTGAACACATGTCGCCATCTGTACTTTATACTAAGAAACTACAATTTGTCGTAACTGAATGGGAAAAGTTTGAGGTGTTATAACATTCTTAACGTGTAATATATCAATATGGAAGTTCAGGAAAATGTAATATCGAAGCATGCTTCATAATTAAATGTCTCGTTATTTGGACTAGTTGACGTGATTCCGTTTTTATAGCGCCATAAAATATTACCATTTTAAACTTTATTTTTTATTTTAAAATATACATTATCTGTACAGTTTGTTGCTTACTTTCTTAATTTATTACATCCAACCGAACGCTCACGTAAAATATCGTGGACGATGGGACGTTATAACTCGATAAATATATTTTTCAATATTAGAGACTGTGGTCTATTAAAAGGTAAATAATTAACTAACAACTAAAAATAATCGTAATATGGAGACATTATAATATTTCTGAAAAACAGCTCTTTAATTTGACATTAATTTTATAATTGTAAGATATATAGAAAGAAAGTTATAAGCCGTCAAAAAAGCACCAAAACGTCATGCACTTTGGGGTTGCACCTTAAATCAAGTTCAGCCCTTATTCCGGAAGTCAAAGTTGTGAGGAATAATAAATATATTAGAAGGTAATCAGTGCTTGGAAAATGTAGAGTTAACCTAGTTCTCATGCTCCTGTCTGTGGGTGAACAACCCTCTTGGCACATACGTAATTTTCCCGCCATACATAGGGATCCTAAAGTGAGTTTCTCTAAATAACATTTCTTGGGATCTAATAGAAGGTTAATGGGAACGTCATAACTCTAAAAAAATAATGTATTTGTTTATGAAGAGCACTGTCAAGAGGTTCTAAAAATGTACCATATTAAATCAAAAGGACTGTCCTGTAGACCCCCAAGTGATAGCCGACGTTTTTAGCTAAAGAAACATACCTTCTTCGGAGCTTCTTTTTTTATATATCCTTTATAATTGCTTCTAGCGAGACTCTGTCACCTCGTTGTTTTGTGAGAAATCTGGTCCTAAAGTTATGTATGACCTCCCACAGGCCTTTGGCTCCACGGAGGCGATGTCGGACCGTGTCTGCATTCACAGCGGAGGAAACATTCAGGTAAACATCTCGGCCGAAGACCTCCTGGACTGCTGCATTCCCTGCGGTGCCGGGTAAGCAATTCAGTGCAAACTATTGTCATTGACACCTTGAGAAAGGCAGGACGTGCCGAGTCTCGCGCATATGATTATCACTCTGCCGTCAATGAGATTAGGGTAGTTACCGATATGAACGCCAAACAATAAACCCCGAAGTGAAAAGCTTGAACGTCAGCCACACCCAACGTTTACTAAGCTGCCCCCCGCCCCTACTCTTCTAATTCCCTCTGTGCTCAAAGCAAGGATCGCGGGATACTTCCTGCTTGTAGCTGTGACTAGATGTCGGAGCTTAAAAAGTGAACGGGTTATAAAAAAGGACGTAGACGAAATGAACAAACACAAGGCGTCTACGTCCTTGACTGTGTTTTCAGGGCTACTACTTTTTAAAAACAATGAAGCAACTATCCCACCTATTCACTTTATTGGGGTATAAAATAGACACATTCTAGCTCGGCTGTGGAGTACATCAGTGGTCATCCTTGAAGCAGATTTTTGTTTCTCACAGAACTCATCGAGCATTAACATTTTTGTTCTTCAGCTGCAGCGGCGGATACCCCGGGGCGGCCTGGGAATACTGGAAGGAGAGAGGACTCGTGAGTGGTGGCCTCTACGGCACCCCCGACGGCTGCAAGCCTTACTCTCTCGCTCCCTGCGAACACCACATCAAGGGCTCTCTGCCTAATTGCACCAGAACCGTGCCCACGCCCAAGTGCGTGAATCTATGCAGGAAGGGCTATGGGAAGGACTACCAGGATGACAAACACTTCGGTAGGGAATCCGCGCTGCTTGCAGTCATATGCCTCATAGAGGGCCTAGGTTTAAGAGAGGCTGCAACTCGAACCATGAAGGGCGTTTGGGATAAAATGGCGGACGCCCCCTGGTGAAATTGGTGACGAGTGCGCATTCGTTGCGTTGTCTAGTGGCGAAGAGGAAAGCGGTTGGAAAGACGGGAATCTAAGCACACTCATACTTCCCATCTGAAGTCATGAAGTTAAAGTAAGAAATTCTGGAATAATAGAGAGTTTTAGAGTAGAGTATACAAAAGCTTTGGATGTCCCGAGAAATAGCGTCATTACCATGCTCCCATCCAAAACGCAGTGTAGGTTCGGCGCATGTGCAGTGGCGACGACGCTGTTTCGTTAGACACAAAGCTTTTGGACATTCTATGGTGAAGCTCCCTAATTAATGTTCCAGTAAATATGGGCACGAACAAAACGATGAGAGCAAGCTTCTTTACTTTTGGGGTTGTCCTCGTACTCGCATTGCAAGCTTTGAGTTTAAATTCCGCAACTCCTTAGTCCAGCTCGTTTGCACTCTTGTCCTCTTGGGCATCAATGTGCAAGTGTCCTCCTGGACGCTCTCTGTTTGTAGTGCATTGCTCACAAACAAGATAAAAAATAGACTTAAACTTATTTACGCTATCAACAATGATTTAACTGGAATAGACAAATCTAATTATCTAGAAATTCCCCACTATATATCGAGTAGGAGGGACCACGTAAAAAAATACGCGAAATAAAATGTCGAACTAACTATATGATGTTTTCTTTTTTTCCGAGAACTATATCGGAATGGAATGAACTGCCGTCTGATATTGTATCAGCTAACAGTGACTCTTTTATTAGCCTTATTAATGCAATGTAGGTTTCTGTGTTAAGTACATCATTAGTTTTTTTTGAAATATTGCTATTGTGTGCTGGTGTGAATCATGTTTATTGATGTTGTTGGAAATTGCTGATGTGTGCTGTTATGTGACTTTCCAATTTATAATGATATATGTGAATCGTGTAACCCACTCCTCTGCTGTAATGCTCCGGCGCTGCAGAGAATAAATAAATAATAACAATATAATAATAATAATAATAATCGATATACGACAACGTGTACTGGACAACGGGTACAGGAACACAGAAAGGCGCACAACGCCAAATGTCGGGGTTTCCCGCTTTTTACTGCAAATAGTTTGTTCGTGTTTGACATACGTTTCATTTATTTGTTTACTGGACAGGCGAAAAGGTCTATTCCATCGCCAGAGACGAGAAACAAATCCAGACCGAGATCTTCAAGAACGGACCTGTGCAGGCTGACTTTACCGTTTTCGCCGACTTTCTGAGCTACAAATCTGGTAATTACGTAACAATGTCTTATACGACACAAGTGAACGACGAAAGGCCCGTTCACACTTTACCACCGTGTTCTTGATATATCTTACGTCGAGAGAACACACTGGCACGCTGGCGCCACCTATGAGGAGACCCTGGAACTGCATTTCACTTGAAAAAATGTATTGCGGTATTTGAAAAAAAAAAAAAAATCAAATGTACGTACCATTTATGAGTAATGGTCACTTATAATATTGTCAAAAGTTTTGTCAGTCAAGAAGAAATAATGAAGGGCGATAAAAATGAAAGACGTTTACAATCCCCTGTAACGCCGAATTAGAGCGGAGCTCTTGAGGGGGAGGAGGGGAAGGTACGGAGAGGACGCTATTCCCGTCCTCCTCTCCTGCTCGCCTCCCATTTAGGTGAAAAGTTTCCGCTAAATTAGGCGGGGAAATCTTTCTGCTAAATATAGCGTGGAATTTTCCCCGCTAATTTTTTTAGCGGGGAAATTTAGCCATAATGCACCGCGCGGTTACGCCGACGCCGACGGCAACGGCGACGCCGTTTTAGCCGGAAACGGGCGCCTGAGAGCTGCGCTCTAAAAAGAAAATATGCGGAAATGCCAAGTGTTGTGCCGGTTTGTACTCTCGTCGTAAAATGTTTTAAGAGGTTTCAAACAATAGGAGTTATTATATTGTGTGCGCTAGACGGCTAGAGGTTCAACTGGCGCTCGCTAGCGTCTATGCGAATCGAAGCATGCAGCAACCAGTGTACTTTTGCGGTGCTCTAGTGCATTCTGATGGGAAAACGCGCGTGCATCTCATTTCTACGCCAGGAAACAACAGGCATCTATTTTGTTATTTCGGTCGTACCGAATAGTATGTACCTTTATTATCACTGAAAGAGTGTAATTGCTTTAGTTAGAGTATTTTTCTTTACCAGTGAACGATGTTAGTTTTCGCTATATCTCAGGCCCTAACCTCTGTTCCATAGCAGGTGTGCAAAAAGAGCGACGACTCTAAGTAAAATAACAATCGAAAGGAATATAGAGTGTGTTTAAAGTTATCCAGTATTTCGGTGACGCTTATATATTGCTAATATGCTCCTCTTGTCACTATATGAAAATGACCCCGTCGTGCATCTTTACAAGCGGTTAATAACATTCGAAACGTAAAGAGTAAGGTATGTGGGCTATGAAGGGCGTTTTTTCTTATTATTTTCCTTGCCAGGCAGCTTTTATCGCGCACTTGTTCTTTAGCGTTTTCCTATCTTCAAAGATTTCGAACGAGCTGGTGATGTTTTGAACGCAGAACAAGCATCATCGAACATATTCATGAGGAGAAAAAATAAATCAGTACTTATTAATTGCAAATCGAGCTATATTACATGGTCTTTATTTTCAGCGTGTACATGCACAGGGAGTTAATGATCCCGTGTTACGGCGTAGTTCTTGCCGTGTCTCTTGGTTTTCCAGATGTCGTTCGTTCTTTTGGCACGCATATCCGCCGTGCTGAAAACCGCCGACGCCGTGTTCGCGCTAACAGTGTCCGACAGTGCACATAAATGCATGTACGAAGCTGTTTTAGCACTGTGTTTAATGCCATGAATTTGAAGAAAAAAAAAACGCTCTAGCTGTCTAATTATTTCATCTGCGCGACAGAGAAATGTAACAAGCTCCCTAGTACGTACGAATTATTCGCGATATTCGCTCTTATAATAAACCGCAGAAAGAAAATGCGCTCACTTTTTCCCATAGAATGCCATTACAGGCAGTCAATTTTCGACTGGTTGCTGTCTGCTTCGATTTGCATCAGCACACTAGCGCCACATGAGCTTCTAGCGTAGATTATAATAACCGTATGTTTTAAACCGTACGGCAGTAAGCAGTCTGAAGTATGTAACCCAGCCTTAAAAAACGCAAACTTATTTACGTCAAAAGTATGTCGCAAACGAGTGTGCGTCAAATTCTCTCGCTCTATTTTGCTGCGGCAAGTTCAACACTTCAAGTCGTGTTGCACAATCCTAATACGAGTAAATTCGAACAACACAAAATAGACAGCGATCAAATAGACAGAGTTGATCGTAAACAAATCTTTAATCATCTTAGAATACGGGTTTAAAGGAATAAGAGAGGTTATATTAAAAAAAAAACTGAATGGGTACCATTGATTCAAAGAAAAACGTCCCAAGCACAAAGCTTTGCGCCATTTTGGACAAGTGGCAACGAAAAAAAAAAACAAAATCGAATATATCTAAGTTATTTAACAGGTTCGTAATAAAACCACGAACCTCCCAGAAACAAATGGCCTGGTTTAACCAGTCAACGGCACTATGCTATATGCGAGTTCGTCTTTCTCATAACTTGTCGTCAATGAACAGAACTTACGAAGTTTTGCTTTCGCTCACGTAATTCGTGGGATTCGATTAGGCATGAATGAAAATAATATTGCTTTCCGTTACCTTAAACGTCCTTAAAATGGTGCGACGCCTACTTTTCTACGTTATATTATGTAAGCACCCTGATAATCACTATCTCCCGTTCCCAGGCGTGTACCAGCACCACAGCGGTCACCTAGTCGAAAACCACGCTATTCGAATCCTCGGATGGGGCACACAGAACGGCGCCCCTTACTGGCTCGCGGCCAACTCCTGGAATCAAGACTGGGGCGACAAGGGTGAGATACTCGCGAACACAATTACAAAATAGACGACTGTTATTTGGCTATACTGTAATGCTGTTATTTTGTTTTATTGTTAAAAAAACTAACCTCCCTAGTTAAAAACTATTATGCAAGCATCCAACAAACATATGGAAACATATATTAACATATAAGAACTTATATAAGTGTTACGTTTAATTCATATAGGTTTTTATATGTTGATTGTAAAAATCATCGATGTAATTTTATTTTTTTTATGAATATGTGGTATCGTAGACCATTCAAAGTTCGCGAGCCGGGCCAGGAATCTAAGGTGACATTAGCACGAGATGTACAGTCTCCGGCAATATGAAAGACACATTCGCCGATGCTGCTTATGCAGCGGTGCCAAGTCCGCCTTATCCGGAAGCGTTTTATTTTGAAGGAGAAAATAGAACAAACCTTTACTTATTCCCAAACCCAAGCAATGTGTGCCTAGCCAAAGCAATTCTACCGTAGCCACCTAAAATAAAATCGTCACATCGCTTTTTCATATTCCCGAAGGCTGTACAAAGTGGAGAAACTAAAAGTCTACAGAGACATTAAGTGACTGCTTTCGCTGCCTTCTGTGCATGTGGGAATCGTTGCTTCTTGGCATCTGAGATATCGATCAGTCTTGAACAAAACCCAACACTTTTATTTTTAACTGCACACACTCGTTCAAACAGAAGGGCCACCGTCTCGGGTTCACCGCTCGCTCGCTTTGGCTCCAGGTTTCGTTCTGTCCGTCTCGACTTAACACGCTGTTGAACTTCTCGGCTGCATCCAACCGCTGCGGTACAAAGTTCAGCTCGCCCCCGCGCTCGATCGTCTCCGCAGAGGCAAGCCGATGCCGTTGTCAAAAAGTTCCAGTATTGCGTTTCGTGAACTGGACTTCTTAAAGCACAACAACATATTGTTTTACAAGTGCATCCTAAATATATTAGCGTTAATTAATAAAAGTGACTATTTATCGCCAATTGGTGTTTGTGTTCTGTAAAAAATTGTCTTCGCTTCATGTAAACTCAGTCCGTTTTCCTCACTTTTTTCTGCAAACTGCTTTTCGTTCTTAAAGAGAGGCATGTGATATTACATATTTTTGATATACACGCTTACAATAAAAAACAGGCAATTACATGGTTATTTGATCGCACGCGACAAGACACATCATGGATTGGCGCCCATGCCGGATGCTTCCTGGGTGTAACGGAGAAGGGCCGGGCGTGCTGTACGTGCCTTACAAGCTGTGTATAGCACAAACAGATATATGACCCCGGTCTGGCTACATGAAAAGCTCGTTCCGTTTTCTCCGCCCTTTGTGCCCTGGCTTTAGACATCGGATAATGGAACATCCGCTGCACCGCTAACTATCAGACTAAGGAATGTCAGTTCCATCATTAAAAAAATAAGAAAATACAATATGTAGCCAAGCGCGAGTGTTCTCTATCAAAATGAATTTACCCGCTGCATTTGAACACACAAATAAGCAGTATAGTCTTTGCAGCGAAGCCGACCTGCGGAAACTGCGTTTGTCCGTTCTGAGAACGTGGGAGCGATTTCGATCACTTCTAGAGAAGATACAACCAAAAAAAGGGGAAATCGCACCAAGCCAATTGAAAGTTCATATGATCGGCAGCAATAATAAAAAATTGAACGAAATAAAAATGGCCTTTTTCGATAAAGTGGGTTCAAAATATCGGTTAATTTCATTTTCGACGAAATTTCAAATTTTATATAAAAATTCCGTGAAAATAAAATAAACTTAACTTATGCCCGTCGATATTCCATGTATAGGGCTACGCCCGCGTAGTATTTGGTAAGCGACAAATATAATAACTCATAAGTTACAAGGCTCTGAAGATGTCACCGGATTGTGAAAGAGACGATGTTTGTCATTTTTTTCCTTAATAAACAAAAAAACAAAAGTATTTTCCTTTAAACTAAAAAATAGTCGAAATAACATACAAGAGCACAAAAAAGTACTGTGAGTTTTCTATGCTTCCCGTATTCATACCAGCGTACAGAACTGGGTAGAAAAATCACGGAGTAAAAAACAGATTTTCAACCTGCTCCACTCAATAATTTTTTGTGAAGCGAAATATTTTTAAAAATATTTGAAAACCGGTTTTGTTCTTTGCAGAAATGGGGCAATTACATATATATGTTTTCAAAAAAAATCGAAGGACCCACCCCGAATAGCGTGTTCGATTTCAAATGAAACCACCCAGTTTTCATATGTGACCATTTCGCTTTTAATTGTTCCTCTGGTTATATTTTCATGAGCGCTCTCAGTTTAGATGTTTGTCACGCGCTATTGTGCGCTATTTAACTTTTTGCACAAGCATTATGTGTACTTCAGAGAGAAATTTGAGATATCGTTAACACTTTTAAACGCAAACCTTGGTTTTAGGGAGGGCTGGTCATTCCCACTTTTAATGAATTTTAGAAAAGAGAGAAGGAAGAACCATCTAAGAAGGTCCTCAGTTCAGTAAGTTAGGTTAGAAAAAGCTGACAAATATTTTTGGATTGATATAAACACAATTCGGTATTGAAGGGGTACTCCAAAGGTTTTTTGAGCTAACTCAACTAACTACATTTTCTGACTCCCAGGATTTACCCTTTCCGGTATGCTATTTAGTATCGCGAAATTCATAATAGTTAATGTGACATCGGCAAGTGAAACTGATGCAAAAACCAATATTCAATTATACCCGCCTTTTTTCAGTGCCGCGATGTCAGTGTCAGGCAGGCTTGCCAGTCGAGCAAGCAGTCTAAAAAATAGAATATGCCAATCATTTCTTCCCTGCTGGGGCGCGGGTACTGGAGCGAGCTTCCAAAGCATTTATTTGACACAATGAAACTGCTTCGAATCAGTTGGTCCTCAGAACACGCTGAGGACCAAAACTGTAAGTTCAATAACTTCGCAAGAAAACAATATTTCGACCTAATATTGGAATACTATTTTAGTGATGTTTGTTGGTGAGTTTAGCAAAGTTTCAAGCAAATTGGAGGACAATAGTAACGACAGTAGAGTACCCCTTTAAAGACAATTTGTCGTTTAAAATATTTGACTTCATTTCATTCCCTTAAAAATTAATATGTGCCACTTGAGTTTCAAAAGGCCTTCCTCTTCTATTTTTTGTGGTATGAATGGAACATAAAAGTTTCTGAGCCTATAACTCATTGATTATGTTTTTAACATCAACTAGCAGTTGTATAAAATATTCAAACGTGAGATGTCTTGGTGCACATATAAATTGGGTATGCAATTTTCTTCCAGGTTATTTCAAGATTTTTCGCGGGAAGAACGAGTGTGGAATTGAAGACTACATTCAACGCCGGTATCCCCAAGAATGAACAGGTCTACTAAACTATTGGTCAAAAGCAGTTCGAAAGGATATTGTCTTAGTTGTCTCTTCTCTAATCCTATAGGACCGCTCCAGTAATCCTTCGTAAGACGGAGTGTACGGTGAAATAATATACGTTTTTTTTTTCTAGCACTGTTCAGCACTGGTACTCAAATAGTACCGCCCACTCAATCGAAGAAAATGTGTCGGCACAAATACCAATTGTAAGACACAAAAAAAAATTGATTTCACATTTTCATATTTTTTATTCGTCAATTGATAACGGTTTTTCGTGCTCCTTTATGTAACATTTGATATCTTTACAATGTTTACCAAACTTATACCCATAATGACTGAAGAAAAATTATAGCCCGTAATATATAGTGTATGTTCTGCTATTTTGCATTAATATACATCTTTAATATTAAATACACCGAGGAAATCTCACATCTGAGAAACATATTTGAGTCAATATGAGTTGATAAATCAGCCACATGAGAAACCGAAATATGACACCGTTAAAACATTTCAGGCATTTATTGCCCTGGGACAGTACACAGATAAAGAGAAAAAATCACGGAGGCTTACTGTTGACGACTATTTTTCCGTGCTCGTTACTTCGCGAATTTTTCGGAATGTGAGCTTCAGAAATATTTCGAGGGTAAAGCAATTTCGAGACTAGGAGTGGTACGCAGTGTATTAGTTATGATAGAATGATATATTCGCGGGATCTTTTTTTTTCGCAAATATTTTGCATTCTGGAAGTTCGGAAGATTTGGGTCATCTCGAAAATGAGCCATTTTGTTCTTAGCCCGAGCCATTTTGTTCTTAGCCTAAGAACAAAATGGTTAACATCCACCAGCTCGCCTGCGCACTCACTGCATTATCATCGAAAATGAGGTCGTTTTGAGTATTTAATTTTGAGATAAGGAGTGCAATTACGTGAGCGTGCCATCGATTCCGCTTTTTGATAAAGAAGTAGCATTCATGCGCGAGTTCGACTGGTTCCCACTACTGTAGGGGGTGAAATTAGTGGAGTGTTTATATCCTCCTCACTATTTTAATCTACAACTTCGGCCTATATTTGTTTTCCAAATAAATACTTTTTCAGTCTGTACACTATCTGTCCCCATCTCGTTATTGTGCCTTGCGCTTTGTTAATATACCAGAACTATGCGTAACCAACTAGCTCCACTTTTTACCCTACGACTGGTTTAACACCTGCCTTTCTTTAACCTAGGCCACCGCATGTTAGAAACAAAATATATAATCGCCGATGTCCGAATAAGTTATTAATTTCTATGGTGTACTACTTTCACATCAAATCCCAAGTAATATACGTGGTGCGAACCCTGTGGGCTTCGGATGAATACGATTCACCCTCAAAGCCTCCAATATTACGGGTTCTCCGCGTGTTATGCATGAGAGGGCTTACTAGAAAAATAGCGGTGTGTACCTATGGACATGTGTACCGGAAAGTCGCAAGTGACCCTCGTCGTTTCAGTTTCTATTTGAGACAATTACCCAAAAACTTCTTATCAGTAACGTGTTAATTTCTATTTTCTAAACAACCAAATGCATCTCGGTCAGATATGGCAGTACTGACACTACTGTAATAAAATTACAGTAATTAAATTTCTTTTTGTGGTAATTTGAATTACTTTTCTAGGTTTGTAATTTAGTAATGTAGTGAATTACTTTCAGGCAGTAATTTTTACAAAATTACTCATTGCTTTTTATATTATTTTGCGGAAAACAAAAAAAACATTTGTTTGCAAGATTTAAGAAAAAAGTGGATATGTTTTTTGCATGGTAAAATGTTGCGAAAGAGAGTCAGAGAAATAATCGAAGGCCATGTGAGGGCGAAGTCTCGTAAAAGGACCCCGCCAGACTCGGAGAGGCAAGCTCGGGAGGCGAAGGAGATGGAGAAAAGCCTTCGCGCGAAGACATCGCTGAAAGGCCATGGCCACGGTGTACCTTCCTACACCGTGGCCATGGCTCAAGAACTCCAGACAAGATAGATTCACGGTGCCACGTCATCACGACGGTATTTGTTATTAGTATGCCATTTTTATTCTGACACGACTGCACGTCACTGTCGAGCTATAACAGTTCGTGGGAGCTACGTGCAATGCCGGTCCAACCTTCCTTTGCCGAGTGTCACGTCAGTATCGAGTTGCAATCGTAAAAGATCGGACCCGAAGCGCTTACCAACAGCGCGAATACAGCACTTCCATCAAACGCGCGCGTCCGCTCCGAGTGTGAACAGGTATTTACGTGGCTCTTGCTGATACTGTTGTAGTTCAAACGTATCTTTTTTTAACGTCGGCTTGCTCCTGCATCTCCTAGGCCGCGAAAAACGCCGCGGCCATTTGTCTCTATCTACGTCGCTTTGCAAACGACTGACACGGGCCGCCTTTTACCAACAATGACAGTTGGGTTGACTTCTGGAGTCTTCACCGGAAGACTCGCCGCACTTCACCGCAGGCATACCGGCGTACGGGACTAGTCCTATGCCGTCGCTGTAGCGCAACATATCTCATTGAATTTCGCTCAGCTGCGATGTGTCCATGGCTATCGCGGCCACGACCAACTCTTGTGATCGCGGCGATGAGGGGCGCCGATTCAGAAAATACGTCGGAGACATCAGCGCCATCAGCGCAGTAAAACCTACCGGCGCACCCCCAACTCGCCGCCGCTGACGCTCCCATTCTACAGCCGAGAGAACTTCCGGTTCCGGAAACAGGGTACGTCACGACCGTCAAAATTACGCCGCAGCTTGTTTTGCGGTCAGTTGGAGAGAAAGAAAAAGTCGATATTTCATTAATTTTTTGTGTAGAAGTTAATAAACTGAGACGAAAACGGGTGCCTGTTCGGCATTCAGTGAACGTAGAAGGTTTAATGTAAAAGTTACCTGGCAAAAGTAAAAAAGGTCATTTCATGGTCCCTTTAAATTTGGTTGCTGAAACAAACAAAACTTTGTTCTACGAAAATCCACTATTTGAAAACTCGCAGGTTTGGAAGGTTTTGGTTGCGACCACGCGTGCCGGACGGCATTAGGAGTTGCGGAACGGGCCGACAGGCCTTTCGCTTGAAGACCTGATCGCCCGATTCTCGACGTCACAGCGAAGCAACAATCGGCCCGATTGTTCCTATCGCATTTCTCTATGAGGCTGTCAAAGCGACTCGTAATACAACTTGTATAAATATGTTATTTTGCCGAGTAGTCTGCAAAACGAGCTCGTCCGACCACTTTCCAAGCCTGCACTTATATTTTCGTTCACATTCCCCCAGCAGTTTCTGTTAAATTCACTTACTTGATGCGTCGCACTGCAGTAATCCATTTTTGTCGCCGTGTCGCTTCCCAAGATCTCGAAGGGAAGCTGTGAAGTTCGACGCTTGAGTCTCCTTCGCGACTGTGGCCGTCTTTCACGCAGCAGAAGCGACGTTTATTTTTTGGGAGAACTCCAGGAGTAGGCGAGATGTTACAGGAACCCGGTGAGGTCATAGAGACGTGAAATTTGGACTTACTTTTACGAAAAACGGTTCCAAAAAAGCTCACGCCGATCCAAAATGCAACGTTCACACGTGGTTTCTGGGTGCGCCCGCCCGCAGCCCCCGCGACCCGCGTAGGCCTGGCCTACCCAGTTCTTTTATTTTGCTGCCGCTAGATGGCGCAACGTGTAGCGCCAAACTCGCGACTCCAACTAACTATAGGTGGCGCCACTCGTTTTCCAAAATGGCGGTTATAGTGAGGGTCGGAGTTGCGTGCCGCTGTTGAGCATGTCTAATTTTCTGGCTTCACTGAGCGGCACCAATTATTTCTGGTAATACGAGGAAGCTAGGGTGTTATGAGCGCAGGTCACCTCTTTACCCTGAACACAAAAACGGTGCTTAGCGTAATATTTACGCAAGGATGCGCGTTTTAATTCTGGAGCGAAACCGAAACTAACATCTACTTTGGATTTAATTTCTCGATATAGGTCTTAATTTCGGATTCTTTCATAACTCAAGATGTGTCTCACATCGTAACTATTTTGTTAGAGAAGTTGTTCGCGGAAACTTTATTTTGTGACATACATGTTCGATCAAGGGGGATATTTGTAGTTACAGAAAAAATTATTGCTGATATTTGTGCGTTCTCGCTGCCTTTTCTCGCTCAGATAATTGTCATTTGAAATAATGAACTGCCGGCCCTTTACTGTGTTTTTTGGGTATTTAGATGATTAATTGGTTTAACAAGAATAAGAGAATAAAAACCAATGTTTACATTATGTTCACAAAACGTATAAATTAATAAATGCTGTTCTCACTGCAACAACCCAAAGACGGAATCTGAGTTGGACAGCTGAAGTGTGTACTTTTTATAGCAACGCGTGACGCATAGGACTTTATGTTACACCCTGTGTTTGACTGTTTGTCAATCTTGATAACAATGTCAGAGTTTTCCATATGCTAAAAAAATTATACCTTTCTGGAACGACTATTATGGTTAAATGGCGTATTTTCGAGATACTGGCGTTAATTGGGGGCATACATTGCCGCGATTTGTATTAATAATATTAATATTAAAATAACGATATTTTAATACGTAATTCTTCTAGCACTAATATAATTTGTTGCTTATGATCTAATTTCAAACGCGCGAACAAATATGCCAATTAAAATTGTGCTAATTATCATCACTGGTGCCAATTGCAGCATTTTTAATTACCAAGTAATAAACTAAAAATAGTCTGAAATCAATGAAAACATTCTAGCTAATGTGAGAAATCTACGTAAAATTACATTTATTGTGGGTAAAGTATATTTTGCTATCAAAGTCGCGACTTTTGGCAATCGGCAGAACGTCCACAATCGCTACCAATATCCTTCCAAACCAAATGCCCCCCCCCCCCCCCCCCCCCCCAAGAAAAAAAATTATAAAAAATATTTTTTTTATTTACCAATCTTTTCATAACATTTTGTTACTTTCATTTCTACACTAAGTCGTTTTGCCAATCTCAGCCTTTCCAGTTCGGTGGGAGCGCCTACCTGCTTGCAAGTCTGCTCACTGCAGCATGTTTCATTGGCGTTGGAAGCCGGTGAAACAATAGTGAGTTTTAGTATTGCGTATAAGAGTGAACGCAAGCACTGTGTGTTTGCGTTAGCTTTGCGTGTTCCACACTGCGCGTGCGCGGAGCCCAAAATTGCGGTCTTGGATGGCGCATGGCGATAAGGCGCACGCACAACGTGGGGCGCGCAACTCGAACGCAAACGCACACCGCTCGCGTTTGCTTCTATGCGCAATACTAAAACTCTCGTAAGGAACAATCCCATACCGGCTACAGCACTACGTTGGGACGGTGAACAATGTTGTTTGCATTCGGAAAGGACATTTTGCGAGCCATGATCGCGAGCAGTTCCGCCGTGCCCGCTGAGTAGGAGAGTCGGGGGACCCTCACTAGAGCGCTTCCCATTTCCGCCGCGGGAGGGCGAGCGTCGAGCTGGAGACGCGAATAGGTTCGGGATCTATTTCTACCGCCGAACGAGGTGCTTCGCTGACCGGATGCGACATTCTTGCGCAGCGCGACGCTGCCTACGTCATGAGCACGCGTTCTTCCGGGAGCAGCAACGCCCGGGAGAGACATCCGAGGCAGGGTATTGAACCGAACCCGAACCCAAAACCGAAAACCGGAAAAAAACGTTATTTTCGCGCGAACCGGAGTTGAACCGGAACGAAATTAATTTTTTCGCTCCGGAGTGGAACCGCTGTTTTCCATGCGGTTTTCGGTTCATACGCGAAATCAGGTCGCGTGAAAAGTGCGTGGCGAAAAACACAGTAACCTAAAAAGTAAACAAAAAAAATGAAATAAAAATAAAATAAAATTATTTTCGCGCAAACCGGAGTTGAACCGAACCGAAATAATTATTTTTTCGTTCCTTGGCAAAACTGATAAATTATGTTTGCGGTGCTTCGTTCTTTTGTGAAGTCAAAAAGCGAGCAAAATAGATAGCGAAAAGCGCGGTAACGTTCCATTATCAGGTTTTCTCAGAGCGGCCAGGTTTGTCGTTGAAAAACCATGTGTTTTCGTTGGAGCTCGACTGCGCATCGCGACTGGACCGCTCCCTGCTTGGAATCAACGTGCAGTATGCTGAATAGGGAAGGTTGGTGCTCCAGCCATTGACCATGAGAGAACTCTTTGAAAGGCACACGGGGCAACATATGAGGTCAGAGGTGATAGATGCACTCTCTAGCTTCAATCTCAACGTCAACCAGGTATACAGCGTCACGACAGATACCGGTGCCGACATGGTGAAAGCTGTGCGTCTCCTCGGTAAAATGAACAAGGAATGTTCTGACTCCGAAGAAGAGGTCGGATATAGTGACCTTGAAGTTGAGTCGCACACTCCGCAATCTCTACAGGAGAATCCTGAAAGCGCACTCTCTGATGATTCCGGCTTGCTATAAGGCAGTGGTTCTCAGCCACTGATGTTTCGCGGACCCCTTGTGGATTGGCGCAGATGATGGAGGACCCCGTTCGTGGTGAGGGGAAGGGAAACGTATAGGTTAATTATGATAAAGATTTAATAAATGGCTATAACTAAGGGCTATAGTGTGGAGTAGACTTCTCTTATTGGTATAAACTGGAGAAAACTCACCCGAAAATCGAAACGTCTAAGAAAATAACTCTTATTGCCGGGCTTTACAGATGAGGCTGGGCTTCGCGGACCCCTAGAATGCCTTCGCGGACCCCAAAGTGTCCGCGGACCCCATTTGAGAACCACTGCTATAAGGAATGAGGTGCGCCGCTCATACGCTGCATCTGCCAGTTAGTGGCGCATTCAAAGGCTCGTTCTCCGGGCACATTGTTGAAGAAAGCCGTGCGCTTGTTAAGAGACCACGTGTCCAATCTGTTATGTCCCTAATCAGAAAACTAGGGTTGAATAAACCAATGCTTGATTGTCCAACGCGGTGGATGTCCATGCTGCATATGCTCACCAGGCTACTTGAACTAATAGGCTTCGCTGTAGGGTTTCTCGCAAAAGAAGAAAGCTCCAGGTGGACTGAAGACGTATAGGCGGAAGTCGAAGTTCTCGCAGTATCGGTTCGCCCGGCAGAAGTGGCGACAAAGACATTGCAGAAGGAACAGCTCACTGTAGGAGATTTCTACGGAGCATGGCTGGGATGTTCCATGGACAGTTCCAAGATATCATCGCCGTTAGCAAAGGACTTGGTCCAGTCAATGAAAAAGAGGGAGCGACAACTTCTTGATACGGATGTCTTTGTGAAACAGTGTACATAGATTCATGCTACCACCTTCTTCTCACCCCTGAGCGAAAGTACCGGGCCACGTTGTATTTCACAAAGACTTGGAGGCGGATCACAGCTCTGCAATGCGTGCAAGATTCTACCCTTTCTTCTGAAACTGCGGCGGCTTCAGACGATCTGGAAGACGCCCTGGAAGCACTTCTCAAGGAAAGAGAAATTGAGGCTGGCATGCACGTTTGAGATTCCAGTAGCCCACTTGATATAGCATGCCTCCCTGGAAATGCTAAACAAAAAGCTGCGGCTTTCAAGGGACGCTAACGTGTTGCAGTTTTGGGAGGGGAGAAGGGAACGCGATCCAGAACTCTAAGCATTGGCGCAAGTAGCCCTGGGAGTGCCTGCGACCCAGATCAGCGTGGAGCGAGCTTGTTCTTCGCTGAAGTTCATTTTATCGTCTAAGAAATGCCGTCTTTCCCTGAATATGCTTAAATAACGTCCTTCTTCGGTCAGCTGCCTGACATCGAACTGCGCTTTCACCTACGTCCCGAGGGGCTCCAGCACTCGCTCGTTCGTTTCACACTGTAATGTGAGCCTTTACCTTTTAAATGTAACACTTTTATCAAATATGCATAGTTTATCTTTTGCTGTCGTCAATTGTTTTTGTAGCATATGAGTACGAACCGGTTCGAACCGGTTTGAACCTTTATTTTTTTCACTCCGGAGTTGAACCGGAGCTGAACCGTTTTCCCTGAACCGGAACGAAAAACATTTCGGTTCGACACCCTGATCCGAGGTGGGAACTCTCGCGCCTTCTCGTCATATTTGACGTATCTTACGAGAACAGCTGCCGCAGCCGGCACCACCGCCGCCGCTCGAAGGAAATAGATGTAAACGCAACCCGCTCGTCGCCGCCGCCACTTGGAGCGGATCCGCTCCCGCGGGAGCGGATTGCACAGTCGCAGATTTGAAGCGCGAGGATTTGGTAGCACAGAGCCTCAAAGAGTCATTTCTCGGGGAACCTGAACGTCAGCGCACAGCTTTTGCAGAGGCGAGGACCCGAAACACACTTGTTCGCTCGGGAGAAGTGTGTTTCGGCGTCTTGCCGCAGCGGGGCGCCAGTCACGTGGTTCTCCTCTAACCCGTTGTCTGCCGCTCCTCCTTTTCTATTTCGGCGGCCGCTTCTCGTGGCGATCTGCCAGGCTTTGTCAGTATATAGGAGGATATGGCTGCAGATACGATGACAAAAGGATCTGCGACTTCATACATTTCTATTCTTCGAACAAGCCTCAGACAGTGTCGGCAGACGGAATTTCTTGTGATGCATTAGCAGTGGGCCCGCGGCTTAAGACCCCCCGGATAAATGACACTCTTCGCACAATGACATCAAGGTACTTTAAGAGTGGTCGCTGTGCGCCGCCACCAGGCTCAATACCATTCACTGCATTGAGCACTTTCTCGGTTTTTTCTCGGAGAGTCAGTCAGCAGGCCGTTCACGACAGAACAAGAACGAGAATCGAGCGGTCGTGCCTGCACTAAGAAAGAAAAGTGAATAGACGCCATACAATGATGAATGACACATTATTTTGGGGCAAATATAGTACAGCTCGCAATTTTATTCAAGGCTCAAAACGAACTACTGGTCAACAGCCCAGCTTTGATTCTTTGACATATATAATCATAGGGAAGAATAATCCGCCTGTTTAAATTATCGCTCGTGTTTGCTTCACTGCATCTATCGTATTCTTCGAAATTCAGAATACCAGGACGTAAGGGCTGGCTTGCTAGAAACAGTCTTTGCCAAGACTTCGCGAAAGAAAGTGCATCCAAAGCTAAGGCACAAGCGCAGTGGCGCGTGGAGTCGAGTCCCAAGTCGTGGTGTCCCAAGCGCTCGCGCGTCCCGGGCCTGGCAGGCGTTCTTTCACTCAGTCTCAGCTAAGACATTCATCCTAGCAAGCCGGCCCAGATGTCTTAACATGGCGTAGCTGCGTGCAGAAAAGCGCTTTCTTGTTGTTTGTAGAGACTGTTTGGTTTTCAAGCGTTCAGAAAGGAAGGCCACGATCGTAGAATGTTACCGAGTTTAGTGGTAAGTGTGGAATATGGATGTTCGATATAAGAGTGGGAACAATGGCGTGAAACACAGGGCTCCGACGATCACTGAGTTCCAAGGTGCGGAAATAGAGCCGGCGTTCCCACCATCACCCAGAGAAGGACATCTTTGTAACGCTACAAGGCCTCTGATGAATTTTTTCCTGGCCTCTATTCCTGGCTGGGCAGCTGGGGGACACCCTATTGTCGCTTCCAGCGTGCAGTCAAACTCCGTTTTGAAGGCTCTGCGAGAAGCAAAAACAGGCGGGCGCATGTCATATGTCATGAAAGCAAGGACTAGACTGCACTGTATGTACAGCGCAGACAAATAGTATTACGTCACAGTCGCAGTGTAAAGATGGACGACCTCCTGAGCAGCGTTCTGTTCTCCGCTTTTCTTAGGTTTACACAGTAGAGTGAAGAATAATGAAATTCGTCGTCGACTGAAGCTGCGATATGGTGAAGCTTATCTGTCACTCAAGCAAATGTACTAGGAAGTTTCCTACTCCGTAAGTTCCGCGGCAGTCTCTCGTGGACAGCTCAGGAACATTGAGAGGTAAAAACAGAGTTCATTGCAGCGAAGGAAGTCATCGTATTGTAAAGAAAAGTCGCCGAGTTACTGTGAGTAAAAGGGCTATCAGTCGTCGTTCACGCCCTAGTAATTACCCCAGTTCTGTACCGTTCAAGGCAATGGGAGGAAGGCACTTCTGGTACAATGAAGAGCTGCAACACGCGGTGTATGAATGATTTCGCAAGCTACAAACATATCTTTTTTTATAGGAACTTTGGGCGATGATTTTAAAACACAGTGTGGATGTGTCCCACTTTTGTGTAATAAATTTGTAGCAAAAATAATTTAATATTCTTATTTCACTGTCCCTCGTATATGTAGTTTTTATATGACAACGAATCCGTGTCTAAGATGGCAAAACGTGACAATAACTTTTTTTTTCATTAGTTTACGCAATTATTAGCGCTGGAAGACTTTTATTGTAGGGATTGAAGACTATGTCAAAAATAGTACATAGACGTGTTTTACTTTTGTGTCATAAATTCAAATGAGAAATACCTTAAGGTATTTATTTGACGGTCCCTCGTACCCCAGTGGAAAATCTTATATATATAAGAAATTTCTTGGTCCAATAAACGCAAATGACAAATAAGATCATATGTGTAGATATAAGAAAAATACAAGAGTGTACAAGAAGTTACAAGAAATGATAAGAAGTTCCTTAAAACTTCTTATATAATATTATATTGTTCTTATAAGGTTTTTATATGCTCTTATATGATCTTATTTGATCATATGCGATTATTGGACGAAAATATTTCTTATGTACATAAAAGTTTTCACTAGGGTATTTGAGTTTTTAATTGACAAAGAACGCGCGTGCGTGCAAGATGGAAGAAGAAAACTCAAAGGAAGAAAGAACAGAACTGAGGACATGAAAGATGTTTACAATTCCAATGCCGAATTAGAGCGCAACTCTAGAGGAGGAGGAGGAAAGGGTACGGAGAGTAGGGTATGCCCCTCCTTCTCCTCCCCCTTTCCTCCTCCTTCCCTTTCCTCCACTCCCTCTTTCTTCTCTCTCTCCTCCATCACCCTCCTTCTTCTCTCGTTCTGCTCCCCTCCTCCTCTCTTCCTCCTCCCCAAACCTCCCTCCCCCCTCCCCCACCCTCCCTTCCTTTTCACTCGTGATGCCACTCGTGACCCTAGTGACACTCGTGACGTCACTCGTGAAGGCCTCATGACCTTGACGAGTGAAGGACACGTGAAGGTCGTGGCCTTCACGTGACCTTCACCATGAAGGTCGTGATCTTCGTCGTGACCTTGACGAGTGACCTTTATGAAGTCAGTCGTAACGTCACGAGTAGTGCATTATGGGACGTTTCTCATAATGACGTCACAACCTTCGTGACGTCACTTGTGACCCTCGTGACGTCGCACGTGACGTCACGTGTGACGTCATTGTGGGAAACGTCACATAATGCACCGCGCGATTACGCCAACGGCAACGGCGACGCCGGTCAAGCCGGAAACGGGCGCCTAAGAGCTGTGCTCTAATACAGAGGGTGATTGTTGGGCCACTGTCCCAGTTTGGTTACTCTGTGCAGGGAGGGGACGATTATGAGGCTAAATGAGAGGTTGGAAGAGGAGGAGAAGAAAAAAAAAGCGTAGAAGTGACACGTTCTGACCACTATATAAACACGGCACACTGTTCACGAACACCGAGGTTCACCGTCTACGAGCAAAAGCGCAGGTGTGTTTCCTTCCAAGCCGTAGTCCCCACTCCTCGTTCGTTGTACAAAAGATGCGCGGTATTCGTTGCAGGCATGATGATGACTGAAGCATATGTGGGCAAGCCTGAAGCCTGCTCGAGGCACCTTTGCTTCTTGCTTCCAACATGTCTGCAGAAAGCTTTTTTTTTTTTACCAATGTCACAGGGTCATCATTCAAAGGAAGAAATACGCCTCATACAGTGTTTGCATGCAGACTGTTTTTTTTTTTAATTATTAGTAACGCATGATTGCGGCCTTAATCTCTCAGTGCAGGTCACACTGCTCGCGCGTCACACAGAGGACAGTCTTCAGACACTGGCTCAGTCCTGTTTCACCCTTGTAATGATGGTCCCGTAGTGGTGATGTAAAAAATTTCTGCAGACATGTTTCAAGCGTGTACGAAGCAAACATGCTTCTAAAAAGCTCAAGGCGTGACGCAGACACTTCTCTGTCATCGTGACTGCAGCCCCAAAACACCGTGTCTTTATTGCATGAGATATACGAGGGGTGTTCATAAAGTTCGTATTATTGTCACGAAGGAATAGAGATTCAGCAACCAAACTCGAGTAGGAGTTGAGACTTTCTCTACATGTTCGCCACCAAAAATTACCCACTTTTTCCACCGATGCACCACATGCCGGAGGCCATTGTTATAGAACTCCTCGTCTTGAGTATTCAGGAATCGCTCCACTTCAGCAATCACTTGGTCGCCGTCCTTAAAATGCTTTCTCTTATTTGGCCACACTAGAAGCGTCTGTGCCATTTAACCAAAGGTGTCGTAAACTGGGACGTTGTCCCCGAACAACGCTCCCAGATTGAAATGAATATCCTTGGCATTTCTTCAATTCAAATCAAAAAAACGGATCACAGCATGTGCTTGGCACCGACGGGCGGTGCCATTTTTGTTTCGTCTCCCTAGCGGCGTTCCGAGCTACTATAGCATGCGATGTTTATACTGTGCGGAAACTAGAGGGACGCGCGGTCATGTTGATGCCTGTTTTGTTCCGTTTTCTTTAATTTTTTATGCCGATAATACGAACTTTATGAACGCCCCTCGTATATGAGCAGCGTTTACCATGTCCAACAATTTGGCGTTACTCGAACTACCTCTACTATAGCCTCCTATATACTGACAAAGCCTGGCAGATCGGCACGAGAAGCGGCCGCCGAAATGAAACAGGTGGAGCGGCAGACAACGGATGAGAGGAGAGCCACGTGACTGGCGCCCCGCTGCGGCGAAACGCCGAAACACACTTCTCCCGGGCGAACTAGTGTGTTTCGGGTCCTCGCCGCTGCAAAAGCTGTGCACTGACGTCCAAGCTCCCCTAGAAATGACTCTTTGATGCTCTGTGCTACCAGATCCTAGCGCTCCTAATCTACGACCGGGCGCTTTATGGCTCCGTCGTCAAACGGCCAGGCTTTGTCAGTATAGAGGAGGCTATGCCCCTACACGCGAGGCCGGGAACGTTACCTGCACCTGGCGTCTTCGAAGAATGTGGTCTCGTTCCGCGAACCCTGCTTCTCGTGGTGACGGGCTGCCGTCCGGCACGTCTCCATGATGTGCGCGTCTCTGCACCTGTTGAACTCGATGATGCCTGGAACCCGCAACTTTGGTCATTTAGACGCGGCCTTTAGTGGGAACAAGCGGCAACGTGATGTGAACCTTATGCAATGCCCTAACGTGGCCTTTAATATGAAATAAATTGATTAAAATTAAATGAAAATAAGAAATGAAATGGGGGCGATCGAGAGAGGGGAAGGCGATCGTGCAATTGAGTACTTTTATATATTAAGGCTCGGTCACACACTGGCGACTGCTTACACACGTAGAGGTTTGAGGCCTGTTTATGCGCTTGCGTTTGACTACGACCGATTGCGACAAGAAAGGTTTTTAAACCTCTTGTGAGGGCTTACGACCGGCTGCGCAGCAGTGTAGCCGGCCGTAAGCCATCACAAGTGGCCTAAACAAAAGGTTTTATCTTCTCTGGTCGTAAACAGTTGAGTGTGTGATACAGAAGTAAGAACAGGTTTCTAAGCCCGTTGTAACTGCTCACCTGGGTGCGCAGCTGCACGGCCAATCGTAAGTATAGTCACAAGAGACTTAAAAACCGGTTTTAAGCCTCTCCGGTTGTAAGCAGTCGCAAGTGTGCGATCCAGCTTTTACACCGCGAAAACCCGATGGACTGGGAGTGAACAGCCTTTGTGTAGTTGGAACGGCTGGACGCGCCCAGCCTCTGAGTTTTCGTCTACGAATTGGAAGGTACGAGCTTAAGAACCCGCGTTTCTAAAGCTGTCGATGACAACGTAGTCACCGATTCGCCAATGCCTGCGTTTCTTGACTAGTCCCCGACAGTACGGTGCCTGGATCGCGTCTCCGACTGTTGTTCTTAGCGTCCTATTCCACCCATGCATAAGCGGTCCCAAAATGGCGACAGATGACGTCAGACAAACCGGAAAGTCGTGCCGACGGACGTCGCGATCCTGGCGGTTGGTCGTAGAAATTCCTACAAAAGGTACCAGCAAACGCGAGTGTCGCTATCGTCGCGGCGTCCCGACCCCAAGATGCCAAAGCTCCCGCGGACTGTCAAGCTGGAGAGCAATCTGCAGCAGAACAAGCGTCTAGAACGTCCACCCGCGCTGCTGGGACACCGCCAGGATTACGGCCGGCGACAGCATGACACTGCACGTTTTCCTGCTCATAATAATTCAAGTGCAAGCTTTTTAGAGCGCAGCTCTTAGGCGCCCGTTTCCGGCTTGAGCGGCGTCGGCGTCGCCGTCGCCGTCGCCGTCACCGTCGGCGTAACCGGGCGCTGCATTATGGGACCTTTCCAATATTAACGTCACACGAGACGCCACGAGTGACGTCACGAGGGTCAGTAGGGTTAAGAGTGACGTCACGAGTGAAGTCATGAAGGTCACTCGTGAAGGTCACGACGAAGGTACCGACCTTCACGAGCGATGTCGCGAGGGGGAGGGAGGGAGGGGGAGGAGGACGAGAAGGAGAGGAGGAGAGTAGAGGACGAGAGGAGGGAAAGAGAAGAAGAGGAGGAGGGGCATACGATCCTCTCCGTACCCTCTCCTCCTCCTCCTCAAGAGCTGCGCTCTAATTTGTCATTACAGGGAATTGTAAACGTCTTTTGTTTTTTTTAAATCTGAGTGTACCCGAATTTAATCCAGCTGTACACCTATTCAATCCAAGGGTCAATGAATTTAATATAAGTTGTCAACAATTTAATCCCAATGCCATTCGTTTTAATTAAACAGTCACTCAATTTAATCCTTGCATATCTTTGAATGATTTTTGACTACTAAATGATATGTTACAACCACTTTAGAGGTCTAAGTAGCTTGCAAGTAATGAATGACTTGTCACTGTATATGCAAGTTGCGTGACTGGTTCTCTCGTGAATTTTGAGGGAATTCTTAGACCATAATATGTAAGCTCGAGACTGAATGATGGGGATGTGTTGTCGGTTTTAGAATAGTAACGAACATTTTCAAGATGCTTGACAGTGAACTCGCGTTTGAAAAATTTGTATTTTAATTAGGTGTATGCATCCAATGGCATGAACATATTCATTTCAAATCAAAGTGCTGGTTTTCGAGTGCGTGTATCCTACGCTTGAATATGTGAGTTACATGTCCTCGGTTTGAAGGACAGACACAATGTGCTTCAAATGATTAAGAGCGCAATCAACACGGTGAAATTTCTGCATTGCTTCATACGGCGATCGTTTGGAGCCCGTCGGTGTTCCTTTAAGGCGGTAGCTTCAGGCCGCGCAAGTACGGCTGCGCTATGCTCACTATGGTAAGCTTTCACGCCGGACTTGAACTTGGAAAGCTTCTCTTCAATTGGCATGAAGAACGGATTGTATGGTGGTAAGTGTTGGGAAGTGACGATGCAGCAACAGAGTAATGACTGACAGCGACGTAATGGCACGAGCAAAGCCAGCACCACTCGCACGTGTCGGGGTTTCTTTCTGTGTCTGTTTTCTTCTTTCTTTATTCAAGCCTTCCTTTCTGGCAATAAACCTCAGTTGTCATCATGCTGCCACACGGGTCGGTCGTGTCCACTTTATAGCAGTAAGTACCTCAAAGAGTGCCCCTGGGGCAAGGTGGCATCTGCGGCTCGTCGGTGTGCGGGAACATCATCCAATATAATGACCCCATCCTTGTCACACTCTAGAAAAAAGCCCGTGCGTCTACTTTCCCGCACAAGACTCTTAGAGCCAAACACAGCAACTTTACGGAGGCAGCTCAGCGAATGACGATGCCGACACATATGTTTAGACCTAAAAACCCAGTCTGAGTAGTGACTTTCAGCAATGCAAAACGTCACGCTTGCAATGCCTAATGAAGACTCAGACTGCGTTTTTTGGTCTAAACATATGTTTCGGCATCGTCATTCGTTGAGCTGCCTCCGTAAGTTGTGGTGATTGGCTCTCCGAGGGTTGTGCGGGAAAGTAGACGCACAGGTTTTTTTTAAGAGTGCAGGAGCTGTTGCCATCATCTTCTCGAAACTTCTCCGAGAAATCGTTGAAGGTCAACCAGGGCACTTTTTCCGCAGTTCTCCACAAGAGTATCCCGTCAGCCCACATGCATGCGAGGACGTTGATATTGAACCCTCTGGTACCTGTCGTTCTCACGACGGCGTCCTTCCAACGATTTGACCTCCCAAACCTCCGACTACACAAATATTAGAGTTTTAGTCGTCAACGTAATATTGACGATGAAGTGTGCCGCCTCCCTGCAGCCACGAAGCGTATTCATTTCTTGCACTTTTTACGTCATCGCGATTTTGGTCTACGGGCTGCAGGGAAGTTGCTTTGGTGTGTAACCGCGTTCATCCAAAAGTCTTTCAAGTGTCGATAGGCTGATTTGGATTCCTGGTCCAGTTGCTTCAATCTCTTGTTTGAGTTGCTTCAGTGTGTAGGCTGGGTGTTCATCCACCATAGCTGCCAGATCCTGTACAACATCGTAGTCGAACGTTTTGTTTGAAGCCTCCTCTGGGTTTTAGTTCATCTCTGTCAGTCTTCGCAATTGACCGAGCAGTTTTACCGTTAATTCCTAGTATTTCAGTAAGTTGCTCAATGTCAGCACTTCGTCACCAGTAGTCAAGCAGCCGCGCCCGATCTTGATCGGATTCCTTTTGGTAGGATTGTTTAGGCAGGTTTGGATCCTTTCGAGGCCGACCTCGACAGCTTGCATTCGTCAAGCTCATTGCCAAGAGTGTTTACAAATGCGGGTAACTTGCGTGCGAATCGTCGAACCGCTTTAATAGTCTTTATCTGCCTCAGAGAGTTGAGAATCGGCCGACGTCTGAAACCGAGAGGGGGATGCCAGGTTATTGTCTCCAACCGCGGCACGGCGCAAGTATAGAGCGAAATGTTTGCAGACAATTTAAAGTAGCAGACGAAGCCCATTGATGAAACAGCGGCCCAGCTCAAATGTATCGCGAAGTTTTCGCAGACGGTTTCTGTGGAATAGCAGACGGCGTCCGTTGATGAAACCATCGGACAGCGCTTCTTGCGTCGTCTGCAAACACTTCGTGGTATTATGGTGCCTGAAACGCGTCTCCGACTGGTGTGTTTACCGCGTCAAAAAAAGTGGTCTTTCGTATTCTGCCTGATGACGCTATAGAAGTGTCATGTTGTCGCCGGCCGCGACCCTGGTGGTGTTCCAGCAGCTGTGGTGGATGTAGCAGACGCCTGTTCTGCTGTAGGTTGCTCTCCATTGTGACAGTCCACGGAAGTTCGAGCAGCCGGAAGTTGGGACGCCTGGGACGCGGTGACGACAGCGATGCTCGCGTTCGCTTGTGTTTTTCGCCAGAATTTCTGCGCCCAACCGCCAGGATCACGACATGCAACAGCATGGCACTCCGGCTTCTGTGACGTAATAATTGTTGCCACTTGGGGACCACTTTTGATGTATGAGCGGGATAGGACGCTAAACACACCAGTCGGAGACGCACTCCAGGCACCATATGGTATGCTTGAGCAGTGCCGCGGTTGCAGACGATATCCTGGCATCTCTCTCTTGGTTTAAGACGTCGGCCGATTCTCAACTCTCCGAAGCAGATAAAAAGGATTAGAGCGGTTCGACGATTTGCACGCAATTCACCCGCATTGCTGAACGCTCTTAGCAATGAGTTTGTCTAATGCAAGGTGTCGAGGTCAGCCTCGGAGGAATTCAAACCTACTTCAACAATCCTATCAGAAATTATCCGATCAAGATCTGGCACGGCTGAAACGCTCGGAATTAACGTGAAAACTGCCCGGTCAATTGCAAAGACTGGCAGAGGTGAACCGAAAACCAGAAGAGGCTCAAAGAAGATATTCGCTTCCAAGGTTGCGTAAGATCTGGCTACTATGATAAATGAACATCCAACCTACACGCAGAAGCAACTCAACCAAGAGCTTGGAGCAACTGGACCAGGTATCCAAGTCAACCTATCTACAATTGACAGACTTTTGGATGGACACGGTTACACGACAAAGCAACTTTTTCTGCAGCCCGTAGACCAAAATCGCGATGATCTAAGAAGGGCAAGGAATGAATACGCTTCGTGTCTGCAGGGGGACGGCCCGCTTCAACTTCGTTATTACGTAGACGAGACAAACTCTTATATTTGGTGTATAGTTTGAGGTTTGGGAGGTCGAAACGTGGGAAGGACGCCGTTGCAAGAAGTGAGGTACCAGAGAGCATAATATCACAATCATCGCACGCATGTCTGCTGACGGGATCCTCTTGTGGAGAAGTGTGGAAAAGGTGTCCTTACTGGTTTACTTTCAACGATTTCCAGGATGAAGTTTCTAGGGAGATCGTAGCAACAGCTGCTGACCAGGATGCGGTCATTATGTTTGATAATGCTCCTGCACACCGACGAGCCGCAGACGCCGCCTTATCCCTGGGGCACTTTTTGAAGTACTTACCGCCATACAGTCCGTTCTGCAACCCAATTGAAGAGAGGTTTTCTAAGTATAAGTCCAGCATGGAAGCTTACCTCAGTGAGCCTAGCGCAGCAGTACTCTCGGGGCCCCAAGCTACCACAATAAAGGAACACCGATGGCAGATGCTCCAAAAGGTCGTCGTTTGAAGCAATGCAGAAACTTCAACGTGTTGATTAAACATGAGGAAGATACACAGAAAGGAGGGGACGGACAACGAAGACTTCCAGCAAATACTTTACTAGGGGGGAATACCGGACACTCCCCGCGAATACAATGGCCTCGGGGACGACAGGTTTTGCGCACTTTGAATGGGTGGATGTGTCATGGCGTTGCGGTTTTCCCCTTTAGGAGAGGATGGTGACTAGCGCCGTCTCTCGGTGCGGGATATTTTGCTACCGGCCGAACTCTCTCAATATGGGGACGCTGTTCGCTCGCGCCGACGTAGGTCGTCTCTTGAATTTAAAAACCAGCGAACACTTCATTGGTGACTCACTTAGAGGGCGCATACACGTAGGATGAGCTCTATGTCTACGTTCTGTTAAATAAACCGCACGCATGGAGCTCGATTAGCGGGTATCAAAATTTGTACAAGTGGTTTTGAAAGCTGCTCTAACAAGTGTGCTTAGTCGTAATCGCAGTTCAACGCAGTACGGAGCAACTAAAAATAAGGAACGCGTCATACTTGGTGCACTACCGCGGAGAAGGACGCCGGTATCAACATGCGGCGGCAGGTTGCTCAATGGTGGCCGCTGAAACTCGTCGCGCCCGGCCTGGACCGGCGCTCGCGTGATCGCCCGCCCGCGTTTGCCAACGTCGGTGACGCATATCGGTCACGTGCTCTGACGAGAGGAGAAAATGAGAGAGGGGGCGAGAGAAAATGAGAGAGGCGGCAAGAGAAAATAGGGAGAGGGACACACCCAAAGCATCCCGCGCCACCAGGGGAGGAATCGGCGCGGTCGTCACTCCGTCTAATGCAAATGAGCGGAGTGTTATTTGCTTCCAGTTAGCAACAACATTTATTGACCCCAAGTCTGCATATATAGGTGAAGGAGGAGGAGGGTGAAGAGAACCACACTGGAAAGGGGGGAAGGCGGTGGGAGAGGGTGTGGACCCAAGAGAGAAGGACGATCCCGTGATGTGACATCTAATCGCTTGGAGAAATTCGGAAGAAATTCGGAAGATCTCCTTCCCGTGTTAGACGGGTTGCACGCCGGCACTGAAGCTGTAAGAGCGATCTCGCTCGATGTTGTAGATCTCTACTATAGCCTGAACGTGAAAACCCTCCTGGGGTTCATTTCTGACGCCATCGACGAGACAGGTGTCATAGACTTTCAAAATTCATGTGGCGTCTCGCTGTCCTCATTCCTCGAATTGACACAACTGTATCTCCAATCAACACTTGTTGAATATGAGGGTAAAGTGTACCTACAAAAAGCCGGCGTTTGTATCGGGTCCTGCTTGGCTCCCGCCCTCAGCGATATTTACCAGTATTATGTTGACGCCAAAGTTCAGTCGGACCTTCAACGAGATTTTCCCGATGCGAAGGTTTTTCGTTATGTTGACGATTATCTCATCCTACACTCCACCATCTCCGACTCCGCGGCCATAGAGAGCGTGTTCCAGAGGAACTCCCACGGGCTCACGTTCACCAAAGAGACCCCCTCCCCTGAGGGCTTACAGCTCCTCGATCTCAGGTTGGTCCCGACTAGCAAAGGTATCTGCTGGGCTCACCAGCAGAGGTCCTCTAAGCCCGTTCTTCCCTTCAACAGCTCACACTCGAGGAATGTAAAAAATGGGATCGTTCGAAACCTAATTGCATCGGCCAAAGTCAAATCCTGTCAGCACCTTTCCGCCCCCAGCCTATCCAAGCAGATTAGTCGCCTTATAAAGGCAGGATACCCGAGAGACCTGATTGAAACAACAATCAAAAGATTTGTCGCGGGGCATAAGTCCAAACCCCTCCCTCCTAAATCACGCTTCGCATGCATCCCCTACATACATAACACCTCACATCGCCTGAAATCTATTGCGCTCGGCTTCAACACCAACGTAGTATTTTCGTGCAAGTTCAAATTAGCTTCTATTTGTAGAAAAGTCAACAACCCCGGCCCAGCGCCCCCTTGCCAGAAAAAGCACCAGACCAATTATGTAACCTGCTGCAAAGAGTGCGTGTATTCGATTCCCATGTCCTGCGGTGCTAAATACATCGGACAGACGGGCCGATGCCTAAACGATCGGGTGAGGGAACATGCAAATGAGATCAAGAAAGCAGCCTCCGACACGTCAGAGATTAGCTACACCCGATTGCCAAACACACCTCTGAGTGCAGCGAACCCTGTTCGGCCGACCTTCCTTCGACCACCAGGATTGGAGGTCACGCCTCAAGATACGGACGAGACATCATGGAGGCCTTCGCCATGCACCACAGTCAAAACAACTTCGGGTCCCCTTCTATAGGCCTATCCAGGAGGGAGATAAACTTCCTGGGGCCTGAGCTGACGTCCCTCGTTTCCGCGGCTCCAAGCGATTAGATGTCACATCACGGGATCGTCCTTCTCTCTTGCCTCCACACCCTCTCCCACCGCTTTCCCCCCTTTCCAGTGTGGTGCTCTTCACTCTCCTCCTCCTTCACCTATATATGCAGACTTCGGGTCAATAAATGTTGTTGCTAACTGGAAGTCTTCGTTGTCCGTCCCTCCCTTTCTGTGTATCTTCCTCATCTTTAATCACTGTTACCAACACGCTCGTTTTGTACTCAACGTGTTGGTTGCGCGGCCTATGACTGCGATCATTTCAAGCACATTGTGCTTGCCCTTCAAGCCGAGGACATGTAACCCACATATTCTAGTGTCGAATACACGCAGTCGAAAATCAGCATCTTGATTTGCAATGAAAATGCTCATGCCATTGAATGCATACACCCAGACTTGTACGTAATCCGTTACAAGTAACAGAATTACTTGTAATCCCTTACATTTATCTGTAATTTAGTAACGGAATAATTACATATTTTCTAGAGTAATTTTAAAGTAATTCCCTTACATTTTTACGTAACGAATTCCTTGTAATCCGTTACATTTTTTTCAGGACCCCCCCCCCCCCCCCCCCCGAATCCCGGAGAAAAGCTCACCGGAGAAAAGCTCACCGGAGAAAAGCTCACCGGAGATAAGCTCACCGGAGAAAAGCTCACCGCAAAACCGGCGGATGCGGAGAAAAGCTCACCGACTATTCAACGTATGCGGAGAAAAGCTCACCAATTTTTTTTTCTTCTTTTTATATGGAGGCTGTGGGATCATGCGTAACATATATCAATTTATTATCATTAAAGTTCGTCAGCTTAGTAAAAAGAAAATATCCTTTTTTGTAATAATTCTTAAGCTTATTGGGTATATTGCTCCTAGATTAATAATTGCGGGCGGGTGTTTTCTACGGCTTACTCTCTACGCAACGAAGCCTAACTGAAAACTGTATGCACTTGAAGAACAGGAAAGAGTTTGAAAAATTAATAATGTCTGCCTAAAAGCTAAAAATCAAAACTGTAAATGCCGAAAATCTGAAAGTGCATGAGCAACAACGCGGTGCCTGAAATACTCTTTGAAGCTTTTGTTCACCTTTGAAAACAGGATAGAACAGTCAGTAGGATATCGAGGCTTCTTTCTTCCGCGTACATGCACGTTTTCTAGCTGTTCGTGCAGGTGTTTACACTCGTTGCCTTTGTGCGATGGTGCCCTTCTACGGCGAACCACCTGTTACATTCAGAGCTGCACACTCTCAGTGTTGTTACTCGTGACCAATACAATAAGTAGTCTTTTGTAATGTAGCGAATAGGACAAGTTGGTAGACGTTATACATGATGAAAACCGCTCAAACGACGACGCCGGAGTGAAGACAACAAACACGACAGGACGAGGCTGTTCTCGAAACTAAAGTTTTGTTAGTGAAATTAACAGAAAGAAAACAGCGTAGCCGACATTCATTACATCAACAAACACCTAATTATTTATTAGGTCCTACAAAATATTTGGAGTTGAAACGGTTCACACTGATATTCATATTAGCTCGCAAAGACCAAACCTCTTTATCTGACAGAGCTACCGGGAAGGCGCACTGTCAGCTGTCAATAAATCGTTGTCTTTTTTACCAGTGTACGATGTTCTTATTTTATACTTGCGGCTTAATTAATATACATAATTAGTGATTACTAATTTCTGAGGAATTATAGTCGGTTGCAAGCTAAGAAAAAACCGGAAATGCCTCTCAGAGGAAAATGCAATCCTACGCCGAGAAACGCCAGCCAATCGTTTTCATGACGTCACGATTCCGTGGACCAATCGCGATCCTTTTGAAAAAAAAAAAAAGCTCAACATGGCTGCTGGCCTTAGCAACGCGACGCTGGTTTCTCGTGACAATTATTCTGCTTTTTTGCACCGTGTTTTACGTGCCCGAGGTTACGCCACGAAATCTTAATGGTATCGGCTTGCGTTTGCAGCAGTTTTTGCGCGACAACGTGAGAATCCAGCGACGCTATCGCCAACGAAAATTACGAAGCGGGCGCGAGGCTTAGCTTTCCGATGTCACCTCAGTGGGATCCATGACGGAATACAAAGAGAGCGGGGCGCGGTGGTGGTGTCGATGACTTGGGAGGGTGCCGATTTGTCAAAACCCGAAAAGTATAATTATTCTTGTTTTCTATTCATCCAACAAAATAAAGGCACACATTTCGTGCGCAAAGCCCACAAAACTAAGTAAATCACTAAATATTTATTATTTGCAGGAACTATAAGTGCTTCACTTTCCCTCAATCGAAGGCGCTGGAAGACGGTATGTTAGACAGTATCTTGGACAGAAAATGAATTGGGAAGACGGTACATTGGACATGACTTTCTTTCTTTACTAAACAGCTATTTCGTTGACAAAAACGTATTCTAACTTATTTAAACGTCCTGAATGAATTAAATAAATATTGTAGTAGTTTAAGACACGTTTACTGGAGGAAGAAAAAGCAACGTTGCTAGCGAACTACTTTCTTGACGGCGGAGGCACTTCAGATGGGCGCAATGCGCTTGTGGGTGGAGCTAAAAGATTGTTCTCAGGTTGCATCCGACTATAGTAAATATGCCCAATGAACTTCACGAATATTACAAAAAAGAGGACATAGTTTTAATGAAGTGACGAATGCGAATTGTGTTAAATTGCCACGTTTGACGCAGAATCTGCTAAGTTAAAAAACATTCGGTGAGCTTTTCTCCGCATCCGCTCAAAGGCCGGTGAGTTTTTCTCCGCATCTGCCGGTTTTGTGGTGAGCTTTTCTCCGGTGAGCTTTTCTCCGGTGAGCTTATCTCCGGTGAGCTTTTCTCCGGTGAGCTTTTCTCCGCCGCCCCCCCCCCCCCCCCGGCTTAAAGAAAGGGTTGTTTTTTATTTTGGTAAAGTCGAGCGCAGTGACACCGCAAAGCTTGGCACTCTTCAGTTCCACAAAGCCTTTTTTTTTTTTTGCTACACTAAGCCCCTGAATTTTTTTTTAGACCCTAACAACAATGTCAAAAAATCCAAATGAACATTTCTACAAATATAAGGAAAAAAAAAGGGGGGGGGGGCAAGTTATATCCGCTTTTTTTAGTCCCTTTGTTTTTCCTTTGCGATCGAAGGCAGGACGAGGCTCGAGGCGGTAAGTGCACAGACAAGAATAAACAATGTCCTTCTCGGTTATAATGACTGCGACCATTTTCATAATTTCACAACACGAGACAACGCTCCGACTGCCCTAAAATCCACTAAAAGGGATGTGATAATATGTGAAGGTGTTATTGCCACAAGCATCCTCGTTCGTTGCTGCACGCTTATCATCTTCTCTTAGAAAACGGGATGCATTTGTTTCTGCTTCTTTTACCTTATTTGACCCCGTTTTAAGAGCTACTTACTCTTTTGTAGTCCAACTTCTAGGGTTGGCCCATTTTATTTGTGAATTCCAGCCACGTTATCTGCATCTCAGTCACCTTTTTTGTGAGTCAGCTTTGTGCGAGCGCTTCGAAAATGGTAATAGTCTTCTTTTTTTTTTTCTCCCTGTTTTTACCCCAGCAGGACGCATCTTATCTCAAGCAGATATTTTTACAAATAAAACATAATGGTGGCTGACCTAGACTTGATATTCTGGGCTTGAGGAGAGAGTGAAACTCGTGAGTGGGGACATAGTGCGGCTTACTTAGTTCTCTGCCCATCGCTGCCCATGGCATCAGCAGACGTCTATCAGGAGAACACCGAAGTAAACTGCAGTCGGTTCGTGCTCCGTGCGTTTTTGAACGGCATCAAGAAAGGTACACACGGCAAACGTGCGTTTACATTTCCTTGTTTTACCGACGTTCTAATTAATTGTTGTTATGAGTGTCCTTTTTTTTTTCGATTACTTATAATTATATACTGGAAACCTTTTTTTATTCACCAACGTCTCAACCGAGGCTCGACCTGTTTAGAACCAAAGAAAGGAGAATATCGATAATACCTTACTGTTAAAACTATGTTTTGCTATTGTCTGGCAGTATATGCCGGTATACTAAGATGGACATAAATTAATTGTTATTCTAGTCTTGGCCAGATGTATGGTGACTTCTACAGCTTCGCGATTTTAACAACTGAGAATTTCAGTAGATTGGTCCGATGACTCCGATAACGATACCCGATACTCCGCCGCCGCACATGCGCATTCATCATAACGTTATCGGGGGTATGGAGGAATCGGAGCGATCTACTAAAACTCTCGAATATCAGGCAACGGCTGCTACGACGAAGCTTTGCTCTATCTTCGAAGTAAATAGTACTTCCATTGCTTCGCTGAAGAAGCTCAATGCAGAGCATAAAGCATTCGTGAGGAATAATATGCCACTCCCATACAGTGCCTCAGTTAAAAGGGTGTTCAGCGTAACAGTCGACATCTTCAGTAAGAAATAGTGCAAAATGTCTGACGAGACTTTCGAGAGTCAGCTGTTGCTCAAAATACTCAAGGACATTAAATGGAACAGGTTGCAACAATAAGAACTTGAATAACCCTCTTCCCTTTGTTTCTTAATTGTAGACAATATTGTTGAAAGTAACGCCACGAAAGTAACGGATTACTTTTTGGGGTAACGGTCACTTACTTTTATGGGAGAGTAATTGTAATTGTAATAAATTACAATTTAGCCTTAAGTAATTGTAACTGTAATTCCTTACTATTTTTCAGTAACGTGTACAAGTCTGCATACACCTAACTGAAATTTCAACTGGCACTAGTGTGCTGTCGCAAAGTCAAGCAGACAACAACCGGTGGAAAATTGACTTTCGGTAATGCATTTCTATGGGGGTCCGGTAATGCATTTCTATGGGGAAAAGTAGGAGCATTTTCTCCCTGTGCTCAATAATAAGTGGTACGTGCTAGGTAGCTTGGAACATTTCTCAGTCAGGCGGAAGAAATAATTGGCCTTTCAAATTCATTGCATATTAAAAACAGTGCTAAAACGGCTTCGTACGTGTATGTATGTGCACTGTCGGACACTGTTTGCGTGAACACGACGTTAGCGCTTTTCAGCATGGTCGATATACGTGCAGAACGAACCAAGGACATCTGGAAAACTAGGAAAGACGGCAATAACTACGCAGTAACACTAGATCTATAACTCCCTGTGCATGTGCGATAAAAATAAATTAAGGGGCACGTAACATAGTCTGATTTTCAATAAGCAAGTACCGCATTATTCTTTCTGCTCCGTGCGAAGATGCTTGTTCTACGCTCAAAACATCACCTGCATGCTCAAAATCCTAGAGAACAAGTGCCTGATAAAAGCTGTCTGGCATAGAAAATATTAAAAAGATACACCTTTCATAGCCCACGTACTTTAGACTTTACGTTATGAATGCTTTTAAGCGCTGGTAAAAATGCAAGTCGGGGTAATTTTTATATTGTGACAGGACTGGCACATTAGCAGTGTATAAACGTCACCGGAATGCTGGCGAACCTTAAACAAACTCTATATTCCGTTCGGTTGTTATTTTGCTTTGAATCGTCATTTGTTTTACACACCTGCTGTGGAGCACAGGTTTGGGGCTAAAATATAGCGAAGTTAAACATCGTTCCCTGACAAAGAAAATTCCGCGAACTAAAGCAATAACACTTTTACAATGTTAACATTATATGCGGTACGACGCCAATAACAAAAGTGTTCCGTGTTATTTTCCGACGAAGAGACAAAATCCACGCGCGTTTTCTCATAGGAATGGACAGGAGCACCACCAAAGTAGACTGGTTGCTGTCTGCCTCAATTTGCCTCCCTAAAATCGCATATACACTAGTGCCAGTTTAACTTCTAACGTGCATTATTACTCTATGTTCCGGGCATTATACGGACAGCTTAATAATCGCAAGGCATTGTGATATTTTCTTGTTGTCGCTCCACAGCAAATGGTGTTTCTTCGTCAAATGATTCGAATGCCCAAGGACAAACCATGGAGGAAGCGGCGTGATCAGAGTAGGCATCGTCCGGCGTTTCTTAAGCTCTGATTGACTGTATTGTCTCATGTGTCGGAAGGCGGAGTCGACGAAAATTTACATACCTACAAGGACGTCTTTGCCGCAGAGAGTATCGCGTACGAGACCAAAGTTCGCTTGAACAGTAGGTAGAACACGTTTTACTTCTTCCGGACATCCATCGAGGATCACCCCGTTCGTGCACGCGAGTGCGTCGTTCACCTCACTGAAAATATTAGAGGTAAAAGAATATCAGGGACTATAGAGAATATCTGTCGTAGCAAAAAACACTGAAAAAAATTTAGAACGTGTCCTAAAGGCTGAACTCCATGGGACGAATATGCTGCGAATAACCGACGAATTTTGCCCGGCGGCTTTTGCTCTGCGCGTGGAATCAACACAGTGGCTGCTACGTCGCGCGCAAAGCGAGCGTGCCGTCGGGCGGCGTTCGCCAGTTATTCGTCACATAATGGACTTCTTCCAAAACCGACGCGCCCCATCGCGGCAAAATACCACGCAATGCACTCTGGGAACTAGTTGGCCACTCAGTTTCGGTTTCGACTGAGCAGCTTCATCTCATGCTATCACGCCGCGACCGAGCGCGCTACTTGCGTTTTCGATTATCTGACTTTTCACGAACGTACAATACACTCATTCTCGAGCGATACAAAACGAAGACCGGGGCACTTTCCTTGGTTCCCGAAACACCCGGTATTATGATGAGTGCGTATGCAAACGTAGTAAGACGTGGCTTAGTCACCTCACCCCACGAGTGCATCTTTGAGTTCAATTTCAATAATCCCGTCTCGTACCAGTGAACTACAACTGAAATTTGGTCACCGGGAGCCTTACACGTATTTTGTTTGCCAAACGTCCACTTCTTGGTACTTCATTGGGCGAAAAGCAAGCCGCATCCTAACAGGATTATCAAAGTTGAGCCCAGCGTTGACGCATGAACTTTTAAGGAAACGCAATAAATTCGGCCTCAATAATGCACAAACGTTACTATGATGTCTTCCTCGTTTCATCGTGTATCTCCCACTCAAATTTTATGCTGATAGAAGATTAAGTTTTCGCAAACGCTAAGATCGGCTAGCTACGACGGAGGCCCTAATAAGCGTCCCCTACTCCTCGCTAAGCCATTTTGGACGGGCTTTTACTGACGCCCAAGATCTGTGCCTGAACGGTGTGTCTGAAATTATCTCGGCATACTCAGGCAGGAAGAAAGCAAACGCATAACAAATATTATGGCCATTAGCAACCGTCAAACGCGCTTTGAATAATTTCGTTCGTTTGGCGCACCGCATAGGGGTTCATGTCCGTCCGGCGAACTTGCGACGAACGGTGCGACATTATTCAAACAAGTGCTCGACTTTTGCTTTCTTAAAACGGTTTGAATGTGCAAATGTGCCTATATGATTACAGGATAACTTAATGCGCATACGCGATGTTGAATATTAGTGGAATGCAAGCGGGTGGGTACTTCACTTTGTGCAGTGCTGCGGGTCAGTACAGATAAGAGGTAAGAAGTGAGTTAAAATTGAGCTTTTCAATGGCGCCTCCGAGTTTTACCTCGCGTACTCAGGCGTATTCAGAAAAACAGTAATTGCAAAAAGTAATATTTCGTCTATGGACGCACGAAACAAACCAACTTCCTGATGAACAACACTAATGTAAAGGAGCGAGCTCAATGTGTGCATACTTATTGGTTGCTACAGCTTGTTGATTCGTACACAAGCAAGATTCCCAGCACTGGCTCGTCCACATACCTCGATCGAAACGCTAACAGAAAGGCTCAAGTACAAAAATATAACAAGCATGTGTTAAGACAAGCTATACGTCTCGGGCTTCTGCTAAAGCTTCGAGGTCTGGCCATTTAGGTTAGTTTAGAGACCACAAGCGACGCTCTCGGGACCAGAAAACAAGAGATAACGGCCGTTAATAGTCCACGCTCTGTGTATAATCTCTTGTCGACGTGTCGAACGAAACCGAAACCATGCCACCCTCCTCCCTGGCCAACTAGTTCCCAGAGTGCAACGCGCGCCGTGTTGCATGCAGGGCTTTATGGAAGTAGTCCATTCGTCCCATGGAGTTCAGCCTTAATGGACCTTTGTGGAAAGTAGCGCGCGCCCTCAAGCGGCGCGCGTGAGGCATTATGGGAAAAAAGAGGGTCGCTGCTCCGTCGTCTGCTGCAACCGCCGTACCGCCTGCTTGAACCACGTTGCATACATTCGCGTTGGGTCCCTGTGTACAACAGACGGCAATCTTTGCAGCGCCCTGAGCTGCGCTGCTTTGCCCCCATGATGTCAGAAACCCGCAATCGCAGCACGTCTGTCCACTGCCTTTTTAGAGCGCAGCTCTCTGGCGCCCGTTTCCGCGTTTCGCGGCGTCGCCGTCGGCGTAACCACCCTGCTAAATTTAACGGGAAATTGAATTGGTGTTTGGGTCACATGAAGTCCATTTTCCCCCTAAATCTAGCGGAGAAACTGAATTGATTCAAGGGTGATGTGACGCGAAGTCATGTGACGTCATTTTCCCCGCTAAATTTAGCGGACAAAATTGTTGAGCGGGGAAATTTTCTCGCTAAATTTAGCTGCAAATTTCCCCGCTAAATTTAGAGGAAAAACTTCCCCGCTAAATTTAGCGGGACATTTTCCCCGCTAGGTTTAGCGGGTTAAGGAGGAGGAGGGGAGGGTACGGAGGAGCATAACCTCCACAAGAGCTGCGCTCTAATTTCGCATTGCCGAGATATCTAAACGTCTTTCATATTTTTGGATGGGACAACGTTTCTTTTTTTATGGTTTATTGCACGCGGGCCACGCGCCAAAGGAGAGAAGTATCACTCACTCATCCAACATGTGGTTTTTTTTGTTTTCTTTTTGCTGCGGAAATTAGTTGAGCTATACATTGGTTCACCTTACGATGGGCCGCAAAGGACGCTACCAGCCACGGGAGCCAATGCAAAGTTGGGAGGGTGTCACATGTTCATCCGGTAGGGCGGAGCGCAGCGGGGAGCGCGAAGTCACGAGACATGCTATGAACTGTGCACTCTAAAAAAAAAAATGGAAGAAAAAAGTAGCAACGGCGCGTCTTCCTCCCTTCTACTGACGCGCCCCCAAGCGGACACGAGAAGGAGGGAGGAACGAGACATTTTCCTCCTTCTCCAGGCAGACTGGAGAAAGCTTTCGCCCTCCCGACTCAACTTCTTTCGGTTTCGTTTTCGAGCAGGTCGCGCACGTTGTTTAATAAATGCTGTTGAGTTGATTGAGCTTCAGCGGCAGCGAAGGCCGCCTGTAATTCCGTCTTCTAGTCCAAACGTGTAGAGCATTTCGGTTGCATTGACGTTTTTATCACTAATTTTATGAAACGAGCAAACGAAGCCGCTAGAAACGGCGAAGTTCCGGAGCAGTGCCAGCAGCGCCACGTACACTGGGAAAGATGGCCGTCTCCGAATTGCGGGGCTCACGCGGAACTACAGTAGCGAAACCACGCGGAACTGTGTCGACGTTCTCGACGTTATGGAAATCGCAGGAACTGCGTCCAAGACAGCAGGTTTTGCTGCCGGCTGCCTGGGCGCCTTTCTTGCTGAGTTCGGTTCTGTTTTCCGATGCCGAGTGCGACCGGCGTTCAACGTGGTTCTGTATTTGTGCGTGTCAGCAACATAGCAGCAACATCGTGATGGCAGTGTTGTGGGTTGTGAACAGAAGACTGGAATTGTCGCCGATGTGACCGTGTGTTCGCGTATCAGTGGTGTAACAACAAGATGAGATGACGTAAACTGTCGGGCATTAATGCCGCTGGTCGGGCCGTGATCGGACGGGGTGGGGTGTCGCAGGTTGACATTCCGCTTTACATTAAAAAGTTTAATACTACTTGAGGGGTTAGGTGCAATCGATCGACGTGCGGATAGTCATGTTGGAACGCTGGTCTGAACAGTAAGCTCCTATCGTACAGTGGCCAATGTGACTGTCGATTGTCTCGTGCCCGAGAGCGATTGCGCTCTGGGGATAGGACTGAACAGTACGAAATCATGACGGAAAGTAGGTATATTTACAGTGTGGAATTTTAGCATGAAAAAAAGAATAGTAGGTAAAATCGAAAAAAAAAAAAGCTACCCTTTATTTCGCTGTTTAAATATACTACGGTCCCTGGAGAAACTTCCCTCAAAGTGGCGCGCTGGGACGCTCGCAAGAAGTTTTCGAGCTCGCCACGGCGTAGCTCCGTACACTTAACACCTGCCGCAAGTCGCGGCTTTGACTGCATTCAAGTTGATTCAAGTTGATCGAAAAGCGATCTCTCAGCCCGTGAACCATCACTTCCAGCTGAGTGAATATCCGCTCTACAGAGATTAATTCAAGACGGCAATTGCAGCCTTGCGCGAACAGCACAAATAGAAAAACAAACACTACAATAGAAATAGAGGCTACGACATGCCGCGCGGGTAAACAAACTCATGGCTTCGAACCGCATTGGAGCGGCTTGATTTATTGGATTTCAAATATTTACGGCATGATCGAGCGTTCGCTTTTTAATAAGAGATTCATCCCTTGAGTAATTCAAAATACTGTCAAAGGTATGACATTGCTAGAAAAAAATCAACATGCTGGGAATATTTTTTATTGCTTAATCAGTCACCGAAAAATTCCGTACGTTCAAAACGACCAGTATAAAAGACGGAAAAGCAGAGCTCGGGTATAGCGTTCGGGTTAGTGTGCCGTTGAATTGATGTTTGTATGTGCAGTGTATGTGCTGAGTGTATGTTCACGTGGTGCTTGTTGTATGTGTAATGTGAGTAAAGGAGAGGTTCCCGAAGATCCGTAAGCGCAATGGTAGGCTGAAGAAATAAAAATATTTTTTGTAGAACATGAATTGGGCAGTACCTAGCGCCACCTAGCCTAGCTACTGGCAATTACTCTGCTTGACCCTGCCATCTAGTGGCAAGCGATTTAACCTTTCACGCTACGCGATAAACAGTGGCTTCGAGTTAGTTCTTTTGAGAGCGGCTTTTGGTTTCGCGGATTGGGTTTGCCGTTCCTCCGTGATGTGCGGTTGACGAAGTAATAGTGACTCAAGGAACACCAAAGGTAAGACGTAAAGTGCGCGAAGTAACTGGGTATCGGTTGTCTCCGTTTAACATCGCAGTGCTGTCGACGAGAAAACTGAGTAACTGCTTTCGAAACGCAAGTTTCTGTACCTGTGGGGGGAATCTGGCTTCGGAAATAAACACAGTTCGCGGAAAGCTCGTGTTACGCTTTTATTTGCTGCTCCTCTCGTCCCGTACAAGAGACGTAGCGTCCTCGTTAAGCCTTATTGAGCTCGATTTAGGGCCGCCATAATGAGATGCAGGCGACGGAGGAACTTTGCTCCCCTGCTTGAGGGACGAAAGTTCCTCTCTTTCTGGAGGAACATAGGTTACAAGACCGTTCCTCCCCTAAGGGAGGACTATCGATACCCTTTTTTCTAAGAGTGTGGATTGGCTCGTGTAGGTCGTGGCGTCCATTGTGGTACATCGTACGGTGAAACGGAGTAGAGTTGCTACATATTATTTTTCTTCGCCAATAAAAAGAAAAGCGCAGCTCGTCCAACAACGTTCAAACACCGTTAAAAAAATGGGGTGTGTGCATGTTTATACAGCCTAGAACTTAGTCTGCCTCAACGGGCGACTTGTCTCCCAGCTGTAGATGAGAAATGTAGCCAGTGCAGTACAACCGCTAGCCTGGGGTCTTTAACGTCCATCACGCAGTAGTGATACACGACCGCACGCCGGTACGATGCTCATCCAGATGGAAACGGGCAGGGTGGGGATTGAACCCAGGATCCCTGTGTTCTGCAGCGCGAGCTTTCGTCCATGTGCTCCGAGCTGGGGCCCTAATGGACATTTGGCGAGAAAGTCGGCGAGAAATCTGGCGGCCGTGATGGGCCAACGCAGCATTTGACCTTCGTGCCGGCCAATCATAGCCGCCGGATTTCTCGCCGACATTTTCGCCAAGTGTCCAGATTAGGGCCCCTGGTGTGCGCTAGCCCCACTGATTTGTATTGTACGAGGCTGGATCCCGGAACGGGAGCCCGTCGGTGTCGCCGCCGGCGGACATTGCTTGACACCAGGCAATACACGCAAGTCTATGGAAGAAACGCACAAAAGTTAGAATATTGAAGCATGTACACTGTGCTCGGAGGTGAGTATTTTATGATGTGCTGAGATCCTTATGTCCGGTGTTTAGAGATCGAATCGGTATTTGTCATGCGGTCGAACGCCGAATAAAAAGTCAAACGTACCGGAGCACCTACGGCTCAACTGGCACGCTTGCTCTCGTATTGGAGTAAACAAAGAAACTTGCCGTCAATGAGACTATCCTCGGGGAAGCCCAGAAGTTGATCAAGGACGAAGAAGCTCCATCTCTACAGCAACTTTCCGGGAGTGAGCAAATTCCGCGTAGCAAAGCCTTCGAGCTTGTCGTCTGCTAAGCTCAATTCAACGAAACCGCCACCGACTCTGCGGTAACTCTAGGTAACTCTCGCCTTATTGAGCTGCACTGAATTTTTCACCCAGCGGAGTCACTCTCGACCACAAAATATTTATTTATAAGAACTGCGAGGGCTGTCAGTTTTAATGTTTGTACGCAAGCTATTTGACGGGCTTATCGAAAAGCAGCCAAAAAGTTTCAGTATCGACAACAGCTTAGAAACGGGGGAAACGGCACTTTTTCTCGTTTTCCCCATAGTGTCCCATGCATTTGGTTGTGTCAATCAATGGCCGCCGGTGGCGACACTCGGCCCCAGCTGCCGAGGCCGCGGTCCGCGATCCAGCCTACTACAATAGAGATCAGTGGCTAGCCCAATCTATCACCGATACCCCCTCGAACACCATTAACTTGCCTCGTTCCGGTAAAGCCCCTTGATAAAGGCGCTTTTTTACAAGTACCGCCGACCATTGTAGTGGAAACGCGGAAGTCACGTGCCACGAACGGGTGCTCCGCCACCGTTTGATTCCAAGGGCCGCTCATTTCAGTGCTGCGCCGCCATTTGCTTCCAAGGGCCGCTCGATACACGGGCCTCGTGTACTGGCGCATTTGACGCTACTTGCAAGACAAACGCAAACACATTGAGGGGCTTTAGGTTCCGGCGGGAGCGTGCGTCACCTAGCATGCAGAAGCTCGACTAGGCTAGACTTGGCTTGGCTAAAGGCCGCGACACCCTCACGGTTCCCACAATGCCCCGGAGCACTCACTGGCAGCGCTGGCGTTTCCAGAAAGGTCCATTCGCGAGACACACGGGGAAAGTTTCATGACCGAAGCCATCGCGTTGGATCATAAAAGCACTTCATTTAGCGAGGCCAAAAGGTTCATTCATGTCTCTTCGAAGTGTTCTTGTCTCTCTATATATATAAGGAAGGCGCTTACTTGCAGGAGTTAATCACGTCGAGTTCGGTGATGCCCTCCATAAAAGGCATATGGGATTTTGCATTAACTTCGTCATGCAGGAAGAAAGTTTATCCGCCTCGCAGCGTGACACGCTGCCGCATGCAGCTGAAAAAGAGAAATGCGGTGGCATGCCATGGAGAAGGGAGCACAAAAGACCAAAGGGATCCTGGAATAGACCCTTTTCTAAAGCCCATCGAGCAACATGCGGTCACCGTTTTTTGACCACAAAAGTTACGATTGAATCCGAGTTCCCGTCGAATGCTGACGCAGCCCACGTGTCCATTAGATGGTCAGAGTGCGTGTCCAAGCAATGGCGGACTCTGATAGTTAGGGAACCATGCTACTAGGTGGCGAACACTTTTGAAAAGGGTCTATTCGGCAGGGAGCTGGCGGCGTCCTGACTGAAGCGCCGAACATAATTATACAGTCTCGTCTTGCAGCTATCGTCAACGACAGCTTGGCTATTGACACGTCGTGCGTGACAATAAGTTCCGAGTTTTGTCATTATCTCCGCAGCCCGTGAAGCTGTCAGGAGCGGATAAAAAATGGCCGAAACAAATCACAAAGCAAGAAAATAATACTGTCCTCAAGCCGCTCCTCATACAACTAGTTTTTTTTTATTTTTTATTCCACGCTTTTTGAGTTGCATCCACTCATTCAAGAAGCATCGTTAACAGGAAGCAGTTCGTCGTCTTCCTTTATCTAACAGCTCTGCTGCCATAATCACGTATCGCGGTGTCATGAACGCCTCCATTTTTCTGCTATCGTCAGCGCGGACCGCGCCCTGTCGTCGAGGGTGAGATCGCGAAATGCGTCTGCTAACACTGATATCCCTCTCGGCTCCCCGCCGTTTGTGTCAATGCTTGAGACATGGAGGGAATCTCGCTGGTTCTGCCGATCACTGACGTCACGCACATCCCTCCCCGAAAAGCATCCCCCGTGTGAATACCCCTTCAGCAGTCACACATGTGTGAACCAATGTTTAAGTTGTAGAGTGTGCCATCCCCTCCTCTGTGAGTGCGCAGTTGCAAATCGAAATGAAACCCTCGTTTAAATTTGGTCTGGTGTTGCCTGGATATTAAGAAAATTAACGATAATCGCCGAGAGCGGCATGCATGCAGTGGCGTTGCCAGGAACTTTATTCGGAAGGGGGGAAGGGGGGGGGGGGGGGGCTGAGGTGTCTGGCCACTTCCCTAAGTCATAGACATCGCATGCAGCCACCTCAGCCCCCCCCCCCCCCCCCCCCCGTCCCCCGGGTGGCTGAGGTGGAGGCCCGTGAGTGGGTGCGGAAGGGGGGGGGGGGGGGGGGGGCTCAAAATGCATGTGTATGCATTATAGGGTCGGCTGGGTTTCGCGGGGGGAAGGGGAGGGGGAGACGGGGACTGAAGCTCCATAAGCCTCCCCTCTGTCTACGCCACTGCATGCATGGAATCAGGCGTTTTGGTTTGTGCACACGAAATGCTTACCTCTTTGAAGCAACATTGCCCAGAGGAACATGTAGAGGGCGGGGCTGGACGAAGCATGGATACCCATGGTTTTGATTCTGATATCTTGTTCGCAACTACAAAGACGATCGGCTTCAGCGCAGCCTCTTACGCACCGTTATCGATTGCTCTGCGTGTGCATGAAAAACAAGATAACAAAGAGCACTTGAGCAGCGTCACTATAACGGCGGTAACGCCTGTATCACGGCAGAGCGAATGGCCAATCATCGCAATCTATAACTGCTGATAAGCGAATAAAGTAAAGACAATAAGGTATCCGCGATGATAAACGCCTACTCCACTGGGGGCCACGAAGCAGTTTGCCTATCGGGTGTTGCAAGAACGATATCCGATGATGGTCGCGATTGGACCCACATTTCAGACATTACGAGGGCTCGATTGAGACGTACGGCTGCATTAGGCAGACTAGCAGTCATATATTTGGAACAAAAAAAAAAGGAAGGATAAGTGGTCGAGCGCGTTGGCTGTCCACAACTCGGAGCACATGGGGCAAAAAAACTCTCGCTACAGAATACATGGGAAATCCCGCACCCGCCCGTTTGGATATGGATCAGTATCGTACTGGCGTGGGGTCGTGTATCATCTACTGCATGATGCCCGTTAAAAACCTCATGCTATCACTTGGCACTGCACTGGCTAAAATTATCGTCTACAGCGAAGACCCGCACCAGGGCCGGATTTATAGGAAAGAAAGCACAGCCAAATCTTGCGCACGAGCAGAGAGGCGTCTCCAGTCGAGTCTCAACCGCTCGCGCGCCTTAGGCTTGGCAGCTTTCTTTCACACAGTCAAGTTAAAGGGGTACTGAAGTTATTTTTCAAAAAGATTGTTTTTGATCTTATATTGTTTAAAAGGTGTTAGTTCCCACATATACCAAGTCCTATAATACAATATCGCATATTCATCTCAGGACAATAAAAAAAACATGTGGCCTCTTTTTTTTTTTTTTTCTAGCGGACTACATTGTGTGAACCAATGAAAGCCCTACAATACGTACAGATTCCGAATGATTTTATTGTAACTCGTTTCGAGGAGAGTCTGATAGGTACCACACATTCGGATAAGACTCCTCTTTTTCTCCGCGGGCGAAGCCGTCGCTTGCAACTCGCCGATAAGCGCCCTTCGTCGACCACTTCAATCGGAACAAAAATTCTTCTCAAAAAGGGCGTGTCGCGATCTTTGAACACGCTTTTAACGAGGAAATAAGCTACGCACGATTATAATTCCGGGTTTGTTGGGATGCTTAGAGCGTCTAGATTGAGTTGTCACCACAAAAGGACGATCTAAAAATCGACTTCTGTGCCCCTTTAAGGGGGGATGTTGGGCTTTAACTTTTTTTTATTTTTAATTGATATATATATTTTAATTAATAATATATTTTCCGCGTTGTTATGGCAATGAGCACTACTTCGACATAAAACGATTAACTACATAGTTTTTTTTTTCCTATCTTTCATGCAATCAACTTCTATATTCACGTACCAAAACTTATGAAATTCCGTTATTTAATTTCCAGAACATAGTATAAAAATAAAAAACTAGATTGTCCTAAAAAGAAGTCGTCTTTATACGACTCAACATATCTATGCTTACTAGAGTCCCATATATTTTACCCGAGTCAAAAGGTTGTTGCAAAATGTGGCCGTTTATTTATTTATTTATTTACACAGTTGAGTGTTGTATTAACTTGTACGTTATAATCCCACCCCCTCTGTAATGCCTTCGGACCCTGAGTGTACCAATCAATGAAATAAATGAAATACCTACATCGCCACGAGGGCATTATTCTAGGGGTACGTATTACAGAAAAATTAAACAATTTGTCACTTATACCGAACATGTGCCTAAAATGACTAAAGCCGGGGTCACACTACTCATACGTCATACAAAAAGACGTCAAGCACGAGTCACCCCAATATCCGTGGATCGAATGCCTCGTGCCAAGTTTTCTCATTGAACTCGCTGCCTTGCGGCATTCGAATCCGTACGCAGACCGTCTTTTTTATGCTGTATAATCAGTGTGACCCCGGCTTGAAAGATGTGCAATAAGACTATCTTACAAACATTATAAAACCCACCATACAGAAATAGATAGAGACTGCAGCACATCAATATTAAAGCATTTGCAGTAAAACAGAAAACATTTCATCTGAGGTCTCAGTGACCACGTGCTATGGGAGTATTAAAAGTTAATTCGTCGTTGCGCCCTTGAACTAAGGTAATAACACATTGCATATTATCGCATTATTGCATATTATAACCTGGTCGCCATATAGTGATAGTTATCATAAACCGTGGTATAAAAGCAAAAACATCTTCAAAGTGTCACGAAAGTTTTTGTACAAGCCCTTTCAGTCTACCTTTTGTTTGCGGCGAAAAGTTTGGGTATCGCAGCCTGGTGGAAATGTTTCACAACCCGGAGTGAGGATACTGCTACTTCCTCTGCTGGTGCAATGACGTGCAATGCCAAACGTCCATGCCCTATGCAAATATAAACATAACCGCGTGGGTAGTACGTGCATTGCCCATAGTGAAGAAAACAGAAGCACCCCTCCCGAGTTTCTAACCGCGAATATAGAAACACTGAACGGCAATCATAAGGCTTGTTTTCCTTATCAAGATTGTTTACACTCAGCATCGTGATGGAGGAGATGGATTATGCAGAAAGGAGCAATCCAAATTGTTCACTCTAAGCTATAAGCACCTTCATACTCGGATCGAATTTGGCCTAAAATAGCGTTTACCAATGGGAACATTTTCTTTGACAGGATGACCCGGCATAGCCTGGCTGTTGAGGTTTGTTCTTGACAAGATGCCGGTCAATTCAATATGCAAATAAGCATCACCCTAGCTAATTTATTATTTTCTTAAAAATAGAATAGGATGAAATTTTCGCGCCAGTCGACATGGCAGCTACTTGATTGGTCACTTTGTGGCGGTCTGCGTGCGTAATCGTCATAATTCCGCAACGCGCCCCTGCAAACTTTATATTTGACCAACCCACAGACAGATGAACTTTATGCTCATCACATAAAAAAGGCAATAACAGACTTCTGTTAGTTTGAGAAGTTATCGACCCACTCATTGTTTACAAACAAGCCCGCGTTTGCCCACCAGGCGAGGGCACTGCGCGCGCGCAGAAACCAGATTCGGCCTAGGCGAATCACCTGCGCATGCCCAGTGCCGACAGCAGCTCCACCGCAGCGACGTGACGTCAGAGAGTTGAGTTGGTCTATACATCTCTCAGGAATACACAGATATTTCAATTAGCCTCAAATCTGACACTTTCTAAGGCTTCCCCAAATTACGTATACACGTGCCTATCGAGGATAAAAACGCCGGAGAAGATTTGCAGAGCATATTTCAGATACTTTTGGGGTACATTTACTCACGATGTATATCGTTAAGGTAATCGATCTTTGTTTATGTTGCCAAATCTTCAACAATTAATTATATTGTTCATTAATTATGAAGTTCACATAACCGCTTGAGGTCGATATGGGAGGACGATACTCGAAAATACGCCAGCTGTTCATTCCATGGAAACGTGTTTTTTGTTCGTTCTTTGGCAGTGTGAAATACCGGGTTGCAAGGTTTGCCAATTAATACTTCGTGCACACATGATAGATCTGAAGGCAAATTCACAAAAGGTGCAGAAAAGTGAGAGATAATTATTGGTATTTTTTCAAAATAATCCCGCACACAACGCCTTATTACAAAAAGAAATGCATGGAGACGCATGCAATTGTATTGGACAGATGAAGATTCTTAAAATCCTAAAATAGGTCACATTTGGGCATCAGCTTGCATAGCTCGAAGCTTCGCGAAATACTGCTTTGTGAGGCTGTTATATTCGGTTTTCCGTGCACTTGCTTTGGGCCCTCGATTTACAACACAGTGCTTCATCAGTCATGCGGTCTAACATTTCATTAGGCTGCCGTATATCATCGGGAGACTACTATAAATACTGCACAACTTAACAATTTGGACGTCACCTGCTCATGTTGCGAACATCGCATTTCACCAGAAAGCTGAAACGTTTAACATGGTTTGCACGTGACGTCATCGCTCTATATGCTGGTGGTCATTGTGATTTGTTCTTGTGAGAAAATTAAATCCGGTGGTACAAAATGTACGCTAGAGATCTAAAGTTCGCGCTCAGTGCAAGTCATGTGTTTGAGAGGCACAAATTATTATTTTGGGTGCATCGTCGTGAGGAACGGAGCGAGCGTCTCGCATGACGAAAACTCGCTTTCTAGCAAAACGTTTTTTTGTTGTTGTTGTTTTTTGCAGGGAAAGTAGTTTTTGCGGATACGCTTTCTGGTCTGCGCCGAAGATGCGGGTCAGAGGAACCTCTAAAACGCATCATCTTTTTAAACGTAACCTAGCTCCCCCATCCTCCCTTCCCCCCCCCCCCCCCTTTTTTTTTTTTTTTTTCTTGCTCTTACATAGAATACTTTTTATTCCTGAGAGACTGTCTCTTCCGTTTGGGGATGACAATTCAACAATTACGTTTGTGTCACTTGTTAACAGTAATCTTCATTGCTTTTTCCGCACACACTTGTAGTTGTATGCATAGCGTCGGATTAAGAAGTCACATTTAGTCCTTTCAATACTTTCATCCTCCAAGACTACATTCTGAGGCAGTTCAGCAACAACGAAAACATATTTAGGTGCCTCAATGACGTGTATGCATGTAAAATGGTGCGTGCAACATTTTTTGTACCTTCAGTAAATACCGTTGAGAAGTAATCCCTGACGATTGAAAATAACGTAATAAAACAGGCGAGCTGATTAAAGTTAACCATTTCTAAAACCCAAGAAGTCTTTATTTGTCCCCTCTTTGTAGCCTCCGTCTTGGGTTTTAGAAATGTTTAATCCCTAACGTTGAAAACTTGAAAAACATCCACTCGTTTTCCTCTCCGTGCAATGGCAGACGCAGAAAATATACAATAAAGAAACAGCTTTCCCCTCCTCAACTCGCTATCAAAACGAGCGACCACGTGTTCTCCCGCTAATTATACACCGCCACTATGCATCATTGTCACGCGCTGGGGTTGGCAAAGCATAGAGCATGGGCTATTAGCGGCGAGAAGTTTTGGTGGCGCCCTCCTGTGGTTCCCCCTTGTGACGTCATTACCTTGCAAACAACAAGTTCGATGGTGTTTGTTATTAGCATGGTGGAAGCTTGAAATCATTGCGCTCTCAAAGAAACACTGCCAACACCGTCAAAAGTAAAGTTCTTTCATTCCTCTTATTTCCGTCTATGATAAATCCCCTTTCCGACGTCATAGTCAGCGTTCGGCCAATCGTGGAAGGCCGACCACAGCGACGCTTTCGGTCGCGCACGGGGCTAATTATAATCTTCATTTGGACGCGAGCCGTTACCCGAATGTTTGGCGATGCTGAGTGCCGTGAACCCGAGCACTCAACTCTGGGTCATGAAGACCGCGTATGTCACGGTGTCACATGGCTCTTGGTGCGAAGTCGTGATGCCATGTGACGTCACGGTGTCAACAATGTTAGTAAATGTGGTGACGTTCTCAATTTAATTCGACTTGACGCAGTGAATCACGCGACGTCACGCGGTCACGTGACGTCGCGTGACCCCATGACGGTAATGTAACGTGACGTGACATTACCTGACAGCATCTCTTGACGTCATACCATCCCGCGACCACGTGACACATGGTTAATTGTAGTGCTCAGAGCCGTTTATACTGAGAGAGTTTTGGCCAATGGGCGGAGCTTGTTGCCCGCTAGGAGCAACGGATTTCGCGATAACACAAGATGGCTTTCTTCTCTATAATGTTTATTCCTCACAAATCGCAGAGATTTTTATGAGTCAGAGCCCCAAAACGGTGGACGGAAGTAGTCATCCCCCGAACGTTGTCAGACTACGCTGCTGTGTTTGCCAGTCGGTCAAAACCTCCTTAAAGGGGAACTCCGCCGATTTTTCGAGCTACCGAATCCAAAGGCATAATCTAAATGCGGATGGCTTCCTGATTCCGAAATGCTATCTCGTTCTCCCAGATTCACTCTAGTTAATTAAAAAAAGTGATATTTTGTTTGCTGCCGAAATTGAAACATCGTTCTCCCTAATTTTTCCCCAGTTTTCCCCGCCACCCAAGCGTGACGTCACGAGTGGGCAGCGAGGCGTGCGGCCGGCAATCGGGTACGCTTGCGCTCGCCTTTTTCGCGTCTAACAGCGAGAAAACCTGGGCGTTCGTGCTATTTGAAGTTGATGATTATCTATATTTACACAAAGTATGACCTTGGCCTACGTGCTAAACTATAAGTTCCAAAAAAAAAAAAACGGGGGCAATTGGAATTTTTATAGAGCCGTTTTTGCAACTCGGTACGCTCAAGCCGCGGCTCACTAGATTCGTAATATCGCTAGTAAATCCGTTCTCTTATTATTAGAAAATGGCTGGCGAAGAAAGGTCGAAGAGTCACGCAATACATTTTTTTTTTTTTTTAGAAATTACCCAAGCACCACGGAAAATGCTCGGAATGTGGGTACAGGTGCCCCACACGCTCGTATAACCTGGAGGAACGTCCCATTTGTTTTAGATTTTCTTTAGAAAAACTACTGTTGCAGGAACCAGCACGTGTACCTACTCTTATGGCATGAATATGCTCTTTCGTGCTTAAGTAATTTAGCAAAAGATCTGTGGACCATTTCTGCAAAGCGCTTCTGGTCGATGCCATTTTCAGCGTTCGTGCGTGTGGCGCGTATACATTGCTCGCCTTCCAAAGCGACGAACATGTGCGTGTTGGGCTGTAACCTAACACATGCAGACTGTGATTCTCGTAAACAATAAAATGTATAGAATAGAATTAACTGCATTCGTGTAGATCAGATGGCAGGTTACTGGTCATGAAGATCGTGTTAAAATTACAATTAAAAGAACTTCGCAACCACCAAGTCAAAAATCAAGGTGCAATGGAATGCGTATAAAATAAACAGTTCGTCTTCGAATAAAGAATATTTGCTTGAAGATACAATAATGCGTAAGGTATAGAAAGACATCATAAAACTTTTAATTCAAAATAAGTTAACGAAAGTTACTAAAATAATGTGTACCCGTATTTTTTTTTTTAACCTTTGGAGTAGAATGCGACGCGTTCAAACACCCATCAACGAGGGCACATGGGAAGCGGGTAATTCAATATAAAATATTTTTTAATTAGGTTTTGGTTCAGCACAGTTTCCATCAGCTGTAAATTTGCATGCCTCCCCTCTTAGACATTAATATTTTCATGGTTTAAAAAACTTTCAGCCCTATATAAAATTTCTCCACAATAGAATAAATTAACGACGGTATAATCACTTCTTCTGCGGAGAATATTGCACGAAAACCATTTCACAAACCAGGCAAAGACTTTATTGTATAATAATGGAGCTCAACACTTGCTCCAATTTCTGTAATAGCAGACAGGAATAGCAGCATGTCGAAAGTCATGTCTAAATTCAGACTTGAACTGACGTTTCACTTCTCGTCTTCAACATATCGGCCGCGTGAGTGGAACTCCGAGAGTAGCCCGAGCTAGATTCGACGTCCAAAACAGAAATAGCATTTATAAAAAAAAAATAAAAAAAGATCACTGAAACAATTGTGAATAACAAATGTGACTATAGTGCTAGATTGTGTACTATTTTTCTTGATATTATTAGCGCTCTTCTTTGGACGGATTTCGTAGTGGTCACAGCCGGCCTGAGTTTGCGCTTGCCGCTCTTGAAGCTGTTCCAACTGCTGAAGGATACTCAACTCGTAGCACGCGGCTGGGGCAGGTGGCGCGAGCGCGTCAGCGAGACGCGACCATGTTATGCTGGCTGCACCTTCCATGCGGCGCTGTAACGTTCGATTTTGCACGTGCCACGTTCGAATACAAGCATATGTCAGCTTCTGTAGATGTGCGGAAACAAAACATCTAAAAGAAATTTAAAAAAAAGAATTATGCAACTTGCGGTCGCAGAGTCCCATTAAAGGGCCCATGAAACGAATTTTGGGTTGGGATGAATGATTTTAAATTGGGACTTTACTAATTGCATATCGTTTAGTTGGCCAAAAGAAAGAGGCTAGAAAGTCAAAAGCCAGCTTTTCGGTACGAACATTTGAAAATATAGCGGACTATTTTGTACCTTCTTGCCTTCGAAAGCTCTCCCGCTTTTCACTACGATACATCCGCGGTTCCAAAAGCGCGTCACCGGCGCCAAACTGACGTCAGCAGAGCCCAGCTCACGCATTGGACACGAGAACTGCGTCACTCGGACGTATGCGCTCGTCAACAATCAATCCGTCGACGAATATTCGGATTCGCGTTCGTGGCCAATGAGTGCCTCGACGGAACTTATCGTCACTGGGGAATGACAAATTCTATGGTGTGCATAAAAAGCACGGTGGGAGCTAGGAGTCATCGTACCGGTGCCGAAGGAATGTCACGACCACGTGATTTCACAATTCGCATTTGAGTTGAGGATTAAAGCTAAGGAGGAAGAAGTAGGAAAATCGTTTCATGACCCCTTTAAACATTCCTTTCACCTTTGCTTTCTTTGATAGCTTCCGCGAGCACGTATGTTTCACTTTACGTGATAACGAAGCTGAAGCTACTGGCAAAAGCAGGTCCTCCTCAACGATGATCGCACTGCACGAGCGCGCGTGCTAGGCAGAGGACGCTGAAAGCTCGCAGCTCGCTCTTGTAGCCTCTGCTACGCTGGCACTTATAATGGAACGGAGTATAAAAAACTGTAGTGGGGAACCGTATCTTCAAAACGCGAGCCCAATATTCTATTTTTCTAGCCTGGAGCGCTGCTCAAAACTTGAGAGCTACGGGCCTATGAAGTATTCCCAGCAAAAGTGAAAATGTTTCACATGACACTAGTTCTCTCGGCACACAGCTCGCGCAAAAGCACCTTGACGTGGCTGGCCTCAATACGCCTGTAGCTCTCAAGTTTTGAGCAGCGCTCCAGGCGAGCAAAATAGAATGTTTGGCTCGCGTTTGCGTCAATGTGCTTCCCCACTACAGTTTTTTTATACTCCGCGTTCCATTCTAGGTGCCAGCGTAGCAGAGGCTACAAGAGTGAGCTCCGAGCTTTCTGTGACCCTGGCAAGCACGCGCGCTCCCGCAGTGCGAGCGTCGTTCAGGAGGACGTGCTTTTGCGAGTAGCTTCGGCTTCGCTATCACGTAAAGTGAGGCATACGTGCTCGCGGAAGCTATGAAAGAAAACAGAGATGAAAGAAATGTTTAATGGGACGCTGCAACCGCGAGCTGCATAATTTTTTTAGACGTTTTGTTGCCGCTCATCTACAGACGCTCGGTAACAACATTGTATTCGAAGGTGGCACGTGCAAAATCGAACGTTAGAGCGCCACACGGATGGTGCAGCCAGCATAACATGGTCGCATCTTGCGCAAGTCTTCCGGACGCGCTCGCGCCCCCTGCCCCAGAGCCACGGGTCTATTGCTGCCGGGGAACGCATTTTTTTTTTCTCCCACGAAAACAAGAATAAAAAAGAAGCTTTTTCCCGGCATTGTTTCTACAATATATCGCGGAGCACAGATTGCTATCCATTGCAAAGGAACTTTCAAACTTGAAGCTGCGAAAAAATGATCTCGATCGCTGGCGCCCGGAAAGCCACTTCGCGGCTGCCCGAGTCGCTCGTCCGCCTGCCCACCCGTGACGTACACGGGTAGGGAAAAGTAGGGATGTTTCATTGCTGCCAGTAGAGAGTCGCCTCCTGGAACCTTCCCAGCCGGCGTTACTCGAAAATTCAATAACTTCACGGAAAATGTTTATTTTTATAAAATATTTTGGTTATCAGTTAGAAAGAGTTATTGATGTGGTCTGCAAATTTCCAGCCAAATCGAAGTCTACCAAAAAATCGGCGGAGTTCCCCTTTAAGATGGTCGATATGACTCAGTATTAACGGTTCAGATAGTGCCCATAGAAAAGCGCCACAAAAAGCCACAATTTTTCATACATTGCATTTATGTATATGACGGTTTGATCAATACATAGAAATACAGCTGCCAAATATTTATTCCCAATTATTCATCAGGTAATAGTGCTAAACAAAAAGCAAAAAAAAAAGCAAAATGGCCCTGAACCTTTTTGAACCGGTTACCGTTATATTTTTTCCAGCTCAGTTCCGGTTAAGTTCAAAGGTGGCGGCGAAGATTTTGGTTTGGTTCAGTTCTGGTTCATCTGAAAATAACGGTTCGGTTCCGGTTTTTGGTTCGGATCGGATCGGTTCCGGATCGACACCCTGTCACCATCTATCAGTCCCTGGAACAAAACCACCCAGCGCATATATTACTATAGTTGTTTTTTGTTTTTGTTTTTTCCCGTAACAATCCCTCATCGTGGGCGTAAAATAATTCCGGTAGCGAGCGAATATTTCTTATAAATGGTGCGTATATATTTGATCTCACAAAAACTCCACAAGCGTTTCCGCGGATACCCGGTGGATGGCGCCAGCGCGCCAGTGCGCTCTCTTGCCGTACGCGGTTAGAGCCAACGCAACGCACCCGACCCGAGCACACTCAAATGCAGATGTGTGAACCGGCTTTTATGCGGCGCGAGCAACGCATCAATTAACAAAAATCTCAAAAGTGCCCTGGAGACAGAAAACGGAGTGTTTCATTGGCAGTTCCCAACGGCGTTTTAAATACTTGGCCTTTACAGTGCGCCCTCGAGTGGGCACAGTAGGGAGGAGGCCGCTCGAGGGCGCATTGCGAGGGTCTTGCGAATACATAAGGCAGTCACAGTGTCACATGATACTGTGACGTCACGTGACCTCATTATGCCACGTGACGACGTGGTGTCGCGTGACCATACAGTGTTACGCGACGACACAATGTCACGTGACGCTGTGATGTCGTTGAGGCTCCGTGCCATGGACACACAAATCCTGAGGCTGGCCCTATTATAGGCCGCAGTGACACTGCTCGTTACATAATGCAAAAGACAGTCTGCAGTGAACAGTGCGTCTCTTGAACGATGTAGGGGAAGGGTGATAGCGGTCTTGTTGTTGAGCATATAAAACTCGTTGGTTTCCGATAAAAGGCGAACAAAGCGACAGATGTGTTCCATCCTCTCGGCGATCAAACATCCGAACAAATGTCAGCGAGGCGCGTGCGCATCCGGCCATTTAGGGGCACACTTAGGATGACGAGGGAGGTTAGAGAAGCTTTTCACATTTCCTGTCACGGGCAATCATCTCTCAATGATGGTTCAGATATCTGCAGCTGGCGCGTTAGCTAAGAGTCATTACGCCCGTAAACCGACAGAAAGTGTTCAGTTAAGCAGCTGAAATGTCGAGTGCATAAAATACTACTTTGTATCATTCAACAAAAATCACCGATTCGCAAGGCTGAGGCTTGTTTGAAGAATTGAGGTGACCAGCTCGTTGTCAAGAACAAACGTCAAAAGCAGGCTATGCCGCTTATCTTGATTCCTGTGTAAGAAAATATTCACTTGGGTTAGCGATATTTTAGGCCAGATTCAAACTGAGCACGAAGGTGCATTTGATTACAGTGAACAATTTCGATCACTCCTTTCGGTATGATTCGTCGCCTTCATTATGGTGATGAATGTAAACAATGCTGGTTAGAAAAACAAGCATTGTGATTGCCGCTCACTGTTCCTATAACAGATAGACTGAAAGGGCTTGTCTTCAAACTTTCATAACAGTTTGAAAATGGTTTTGCTTTTAGCTCAGTTGTGTCACCATGATACTGTGAATCGTATTTCCTAAGGCATAGCTCATGATATAAATGGCGATCAGGTGTCCTTCTCATGATCTCATGCACGGTAATGAATTCTTTAGCTCAAGGGCACAACCACGATTTAACTTTTAATACTGCGCCGCAAAGTTGTACCAATCACGGGTATTTGAGACGACCACCAAACTTCGCGACGACATTTTGATTCCGGTAAAATATACGTGACTCTGGTAAACAAACAGATGTTGAGTTGCGTATAAACATGCCGTTTTGTATGTTAATGTATATTTTCTTTTACTCCTGTGTTGAAATTAAATAACGAGGTTTCATCATTTTGATTCCTGTAAATAAAAGTGGATTGTACAAACGATAGAAAACGCTATATAGCTAATCGTTTCACGGCGTAAATAGTGCCTATTTCCAAAACAACGCGTAAAATGTATTGTCACTTTAGCAGTTCAAACCAGTTCTAACCGGTTTGAACCGTTTTGAACCGTTATTTTTGCTCTTCCGAACTGTACCGGAACTTAACCGAAAGCCGTGAACCCGAACCCAAACCGAACCAATCAAAATTTCGGTTCGACACTCCGGCACGGCGCTGCAGTGTGCAAATGTGTTTCCCCACTGTGAGCGAGCACAATGAAACGCAAAGCACTCGAGTACGTTCAAACGCAAATGTGTGAACCACCTTTCAAACGGAAAGCTAACATTCGCGCTTGTGCACTCTTGAATATGAGATTGTGGTATATTAGCCGACAATATTGCGAGAGAGTGCCGGGACCAAACTGAGCGAAGGAAATAAGTTGCACTCTTCGTGTCTTAAAGGCAAGGTTCACAAACTTGTGACCGCTTACGACACCGAGTGTCTTAAAACCTCTGGTGATCTCTTACGACGAGAGAACAGACTGGTGCCGTCTATCGGGTAGCCGTGGGACACTTGGCATTTCCGTATATTTCTACTTTTTTAGCACATCGTTCTTCCATTTTTGCTTTGTTTTTTTTTTTTGTTTTTTAAGTTATACACTACCATTTTATACATAGTGCGCACATTTGATCTCTCAAATACCGCAAAACTTTCCCTCCAGCGCTGCTGTTCCAGGATCACCTCGTAGATGGCGCCAGCGTGTCCTCTCGTCGTAAGCGATCGCAAGAGCTCAGTCCCAAGTAAAGGAAAGTATGTGAAGGGGGTCTTGAGTTTTTTAGGAACCAGAATTTCGAACAGAACACGCGGTACACGCCGATCACTGTAATCTAGACCATCCAAAGTTTCTGATCCGGTTTTCCATCGGAGCGCATTTTTGCAGCGGTGGTCCTGCTCCCTCGTGGTCAAAGCGCGCGGCTAACGCGTCGCCTCCCGTGTAGGAGAGACTGGAGGAAACGTAGCGCGAGCCGGCGAAATGAAATGCTGCGCGGTTGGAGTGACAATACAAGAATACGACTTGATTTTTGGGTTCACCTCCAGCATACGAAGAAGGGAGGTGAAGAAGGCTAGTTGCTCGCTTCGGCCGCGGCGGGAGGGAGGCAGGACCGCGGGCGGAGAAGTACATCTTGATAGGAAGCGGAAACTTCAAAATGCGTCCAAATAGAGCGTTATCTTCGGAACGCTAAAAAATGCTCCACAAACTTCTTTTTTTTTTTAAGCGTGCTGATATAGTGGTTTTTGGTGATTACCAAAAAGCTCATACCTTTGAATTTATCAATTAAAAAGTTGAATAGTGAAAAGTAACCTAATTACATCGAACGTTATTATGTTTCCTAATATGCCCTTTGGCAGATACCAATACGATATCAACCTTCTTTTTGTGCAATGCGTACTCTTTGCAGAGACAATTTGGTCCGATTTTCGTGAAACACCCTTTATGTGGAGATAGTTTCGGCAGCTCGGCAGCAGTGCTTTGCCAACGAGCATCTACCAACAAACTTCGAAATCGCAGATACTGCCGAAGTACTCGACTCGTCACCGGGGAGGAAGACCTGCAAACCGTCATCGCGTTAGTGACAGGTGTCGAAGATCGTAGCGCCCTCCAGCGGCCATCGGACCTGCGAAACCACAAGCGGCGACAATCCTGGATCGTTCTCAGTTCAGCAGCAGTGCTTAGCAAACGGGCATCTAATAACAAAGCCTCGAAATCGCAGGTAAGAGCGCAAGCTAACCTTTTCCTGTGCTTCTTGTTTTTGTCCTGCTGCCGAACACAGCTGTATTTCCTTTCCGTGTTGTATCGTGTACTGCGCAACTTCGTCGATGTTTAACCCGAAAGGTTTATAGGACTGTAAAAAAATAACTGCGTAAAAAGTCCAGAAAAATCTTCGCAGCTCTCTTGCCATAAACTATCTGTTTTCGTCTGTTTCTCTGTTTTCGTATTTTTGTTAAAAAAAAATAACCTTTTCGGTTCTTGTCCTTTCTGTAAAATGGTTGAATTCCTGTCGCCCAGAAAATACGATACAAATAACACACACGCACACACATAACACACACATTTCAGCAACACAACAGCCGAACGAATCCCGCATACTCCTCTACGCTTTCCCCGTTCACCCGATCGCTACACAGGGTGTTTCACGAAAGGTGAAACACCGTTCGTGAAACTACCGACTACGCAAGAGGCCGCTTCGCCCCCATCACTGGCGGGACCCAGGTTCGCTTCTCTCATACCTGCAGTATTTTTTATTGCTATTGCCTGTTTTTGGGGTGTGTCTAGTATTTTTTGTGTTGTGAGATAAGCAATCAAGTTTTAATAACATCGTTTGTTTTGCACCGAAAACGACTGTCTCTGCGTCAGTTAGTACTGCCTCAGCGCCGAGGATGTATAGCGTCTGAGCTCATGTCAGCAGGCCTCGAGTAGAAAAATAATACATTGGATGCCGAGTTGACTTTTCTGGAGAGTTTGGCTCGTTTATTCTGTGTTAATTTAAACTGGTCAAACTGTTGAGAAAGTCTACCAGCTTAACCAGCGTGGCCAGTTCAAACAGCATGCCAAACAGGGCATGCTGGGGCAATAACCCATGGCTTGAAGCTGGAACAGATCAACCAGCATGACCAGCATGCCAAACTGGGCATGCTGGAGCAATAACCAAACTTGAAGCTGGGACCAGCTTAAGCTGTTTCTTTGTTTTTTTTTTTTTTGTTTTTTTTTCAATAGGGGATGATTTTCACGAAGTACATAACTTCGACTGAACATGTGAAATATTTTCTAAACTCGCTTGTATTAGTGGTGTATTACACAGACATCGTAATGTTCTTTCAACAGCAGTTAGGTTGCTTTTCTAAACTCAATATTTGTAACCCATCTGAACTATTGTAATCTAGTCTGGGGTACGACAACCAAAACGAATCTCCAAAAACTATTCTTACTTCAGAAAAGAGTGATAAGAATCGTGTGCGGCGTGCCTTATAGTCATCATACTATCCAACTTTTTGAGAGGCTGGGCGTTCAAACAATATCTAAATACTATACATTTTGACATTTTATCAAGTACTAATAGGAATGTCACGAGACGAATAGTTTTTTTTTTGTTATTTCTGGCCTCACTTAGAAACAAACCTAGAATTCATACTCCGATCGTCACTTGGATCCCTAGGTAGTAGAGGCATCACGCACAAATTATGGCCTTCAGATGATTAAAGAACCTTGCCGACATTACTAAACACGCTTGTGTTTAGTAATGTCGGGCAGCAGGACAGCTGAGAGGAAGTACATTTCGATAGGAAACGGAAAACTTCAAAGTGCGTCTAAATTGAGTGTTATCTCCGGAATTCTCTGAAATCCTTTGCATAGTTTGTTTGTTTTATTTTTTTAAGCACGCTGATTTATTGGCTTTTAAAGATTTCCACAAACCCCGTACCTCTGAATTTATCAATTAAAACGATCATTATTGAAAAGTAACAAACCCCTAATTGCATCGGAAGTTATTATTTCTCCTAAAACGCCCTTTGGCAAATACCAATGTGGCATCAACTTTTTTTTTTTTTTTTTTTGTGCGATGAGTACTTTTTGAGGAAACAATTTGGTCGCGCGTTTTGTAAAACACCGTTTATATAAAAATAGTTTCGGCAGTTCGGCAGCAGTGCTTTGCCAACAGACATCTACCAACAAACTTTGAAATCCCAGATACTGCCGAAGTACTTGACTCGTCCCAGGGGAGGAGGAGCTGCAAACCGTCATCGCGTTAGCGACAGGTGTTGAAGATCGCTGCGCTCTCCAGCAGCCATCCGGACCTGCGAAACTACAAGCAGCCACAATCCTGGATCGCTCTCAGTTCGGCAGCAGTGCTTTGCCAGCAAGCATCTAACAACAAACTCTGAAACCGCTGGTAAGAGCGTAAGCTAACCTCCTATGATTCTTTTGTTTGCCCTGCTGCCGAACACAGCTGTTTTTCCTGTCCGTGTTGCATTGTGTACTGCGCCACATCGTCTATTTTTAACATGAAAGGTTTAGGCTAGGTTTTCAGCAGGGACTCAAACAGTAACCGTAAAAAAAAAAACCGAAAACCGTTGAGAAAAAAAAAGTTTAGTAACCGTAACCGGAACTAAACCGTTATTTGAAATTTATGAAAACCGTAACCGTCACCGCAAATTATTTACCGGTAACCAATATTAGTCGATATTAACCGAAAAAATAAAAATATTAGTTTTTCTTAAGAATGATCTTGAGGAAAGACCTTGAAATGTCGTGGCCGTTTGACAGAGTTACCGTCAGTGAGTGGTGCATGTGGTAATACATTTCCGCTCAATATAAATTTAGGATTAAGAACGCTTAGATGAAATCATTTGGATTGGGATTAAGATTAAGGATGAACTAATATAGGCTTAAGAATAGTTAGTTGGAATCGAACCGTTTGAGGTTCGAGTAAAACTAAGGGCGACTTTTTCTAACTTTTTTGGGAAAGTTTGAATAAGTTGAACTAGGGTTCGATTCTTATCCGCATGCGCGACGGGCTGGCTTTGGATTGGATGGTGATGACCAAATGATCAAGTCAAACATTCTACTTTGTGAGATTCCCTTCTGGGGGTACCACGCAGAAACACAGAAAGTTCCTTGGGTCCGGATAATGACGTGTTTATTGACGAAAACGCCGCACGTTTGCCCTAGGGCCAACAGTGTTCGAGATAACGGCGCTGTCTCTTTTGACAGTATCACCACTCGGAGTCCGCGCGGCCGCTATTGACAGTACCACGGAAGGGAAAGGGTCAGAACAAGAAAGGAAGGCTCCCTCGAGCAGGGCCTCCCCCAGCAAAAGTCGCCCCTGGCCAAAAAAAAAAAAAAATTGGTTTGAACTGTAATTGTTTAGAACAGCCTGATTGGAGATACGCCACGACGGTATCGGTCTCCTTAGCTCTAGATGAGAAATTTGGCCAGTGCAGTACAACCGCTAACCTGGGATTTTTAACGTGCATCACGCAGCAGTGATTACACGAGCGCGTGCCGGTACGAAACTCATCCAGATCGAAGCGGGGGGGGGGGGGGGGGGGGGGGCGGTGGGGAATCGAACCCAGGAGGTTCCCAGCGCAAGCTTCCGCTCCACGCTCCGAGCTGAGACGCGTTAGCCCACTCGGCCACTTCCTCCCCTTCGCCCCTGGCCGTTGAATTGGGCCCGGGGTGGTCGGATGTAGGTTGGCTCCCCCGGACGCGTCCAACTCTCAAATCCCAAACGGTGTGCCTTCGGCGGATCATCCGAGAAGGGCGAGGGAGAGCCGTCCACAGGGGAATACGGCCTCGCCTCGCATCCGAAACGAGCCCCGACATGGCGACGCTCCACGACCTGCCTGAGCTAAGCCTAGATAGGGGTGCGGGGAACACGTGGCTCCCACAACATTTAACAAGGCCAGCACTGAATGGTAGTTTTGGTAATATAGAAAGAATACATTCTGTTATTAACTTTCGAGTTATTATAATTAGGTTCCGCTGATTATACAACAACCTATTCCATAAAAAAAAAGTTCTCCAAACCTAGGCATGCTCGTATCAAAGTCTAGCCACACTGTTCACAAAGTCGAACCTTGTAGAACATGAATAAAAGTTCGAAGGCTCTTCGAACCAGTCGAGCCTTGAGGTTCGACGTAAAATTCCGGGTCGACGTAAGTTTGTGACATCCATAGTCGCAACATATCTGCAGGGAAAGCTCCGCCTCCAACCCCCGGGGAAAAATGGCGCTACTATATAAAATCACTTTTTTTTTTAAGCGTCACAGAATCAGACAGCGAAAAACTTGCGCTTCTATAACCACATGCCTTTGCTTAGAAATAGCAAGCATGGCATGGGTGTAGCAGCGCTCAACAACAATCACTAGGGAAAGGAACGAGCAACACGAGTCATAGTTTTACAGCTTTCTGTGTTGTTCGTTCCTCTCCTTGGTCTTCCTTGTTTTGCGCTATTGCATTTACACTAGGTTTGACTTTCACCAACTCTCTCTCTCAATTGCATTACTTTACTCCACTTACCAGTATTTTACTAGAGGAGGGTTATACATAGTTCTGCCCCTTCCTTCCTTCCGTGTGGCCGAGATAATGGCCAGTGCAGTACAACCGCTAACCTGGGATTTTTAACGTGCATCACGCAGCAGTGATTACACGAGCGCGTGCCGGTACGATGATCCCCGAGTAGCGGAAGTAACATGTATGCTCGGGTATCAGGCTATATAATGCAAATAGATGTAGTGAACAAATGTTGGAGCTAGAAATATGTGCAACTTTGGACCAATTGGAAGTACTAACACGTTATTGAGTTATTTTTATTGCGAATGTCTCGTTGTTGGATAGCTGGGACTATTTTAAACCGTTTATTATAAAGCAGTGTCAAGCATTTCATAAAACGAATTATTGAAGAAACCGAAAAAAAAACGTTTTCTTAGAAACGTGTAACCGGTAACCGAAACCGTAAAAAAAACTAAGCGAAACCGATATCAACAGGAAACAGTAACCGAAACCGAAACGTTACATTTTTTTCGGTATGAGTCCCTGGTTTTTGAGACGAAGTGAAGCCTCAAAAAACGTAACCGCAAACTTCCACGCTAGATTTAGCGGAGAAAATGACGTCACATGGCGTCATCTCACGTGACCTATACGCAAATTCAGTTTCCCCACTAGATTCAGCGGGAAAATTAACGTCACATGACCTACGGATAAATTTAGTTCACCCGCTACATTTAGCGGGAAAATGGACACGTAAAAAGTGAAGTTAACACCACTAACTCCGCTAACTCTAACTAACCTTAACTCTAACTGTAACTCCAACTCTAACTAACTCCAACTCTAACTTTAACTAAACCTAACTCACCACTTACTGCACTAAACACTTGGTCTAGCGCCAGTGGCTTAGCTCCGCCAGCGCTAAACCAAGAACGTTTCACGTCGCAACATAATTGCAGGGCTTTTTGTGAAACATTTGTTTCTCCTTGACATGGCGGAAGAAAAAAAAAACATTTTGCGAAGGCGATCGATGATCAACGCCGTGAGATTAGAGCTGATCTCCGGTCGGCCTAATTGCATGCGCTTTCTGCGGCGTTCTATGAAAACTGCACTGTTCATGAAGGCAAAGAAGAAGCGGTTTGCAACTGAAACACTGTGCTTCTGTGGCCAGGCTAACGGCGATTTTTATAAACGAAGATTACACGCAACAAAACAAGCAACTGATGGGCGTGGCTAGCGTAAGAAATGGAAAAAATCGGATGGAAGTATGTCTGGACCACAGGCGGAAAGGTTCAAGCACGCGGGACCTACCAGGCTCGGATATCTTGAGGATTGCTACCCTAGCCGACGTAGCAAGAATGGTGCAGGAAGGAAACTGTATAGATTAGGTCTTTTAAAGCCACCTCCTTTTAAATGCCGGAAAAACAGCCATGTGACTTTACAAGTGAATATTTTGATAAACTGAAAGACACTTTCCATCTGCGTCCTCAGCTGTTCAAATAAGCGTAAGAAGTATTAATGGCAAATCAGACGCACTTGATATATTTTTCTTGTTCGTTTTTTTCTTCGTTTTGACGCCATTTTTTTTACCAATGTGTGGGTGCGCAAAAATGATCAACCGCCGCATTTTGAACACTAAATTTGCGTCAGCTTAATGTGGGCACTAAAAGTGGGAACACCCTTATATATGTTAGAAACAGTTACTCGTATTCAGTTGTTGGCGCTTTCTCGTTGATAAACGAAAATGTTGAGTGCCTTACGGTACATCTCGAAAGGATACTAATCGCTGCCGTGTACCGACCTTCTCAAGGAAACAAAAGGAGGTTTTCTTGAATTTTACGATGGCTGGTTCGGTTTTTTTTTTTTTTCACTTCAAAATTATTTTTTATAGTTTACAATGGGTGGTATTAATAATAAATACATCCTCAGACACACTACATGCGAAAAATTGTATTGATATCTTGATGTGCTACGGCTGTAGCAATTTCATAACGCTGCCAACTAGGATCACCTTAAAAAGTATCATATAAATCGACACCTGTGTAACAAATTTAAGCACGAGTGATGTCATGGCCGAAACATTTACGCAAAATATTAGTGACCACTTTCCCATCTTCTGCATTGCCTCTATCCCCAACTATTGCAAAGTGACAGAGTAACAGTCATTTCAAGATCGCAGAATCAGTGATGACGCGATTGACGAATTCAAGGGATTAGTTGTTAATGAAGACTGCAGTGCGGTATATTTTGAAGAAAATCTTAATCTGCCTTACAATGAGTTTGTCTGCAGGAACTCAGCATAAGCAACCACAAGTTGAGCGGCGTTGAACTTGCTGGCACACTGAACCAACTTTTTATCAATGTAGGCGTGCCAGATAACCCTCCCCCCCCCCCCCCCTATTACCAGTATATGTAACAACAGAGCAAGTAGTCCTCGTATCCCGGGATCAACTATGCTGGCGCCGACAACCCCACGTAATGAGCAGAAACAACTAATGTGGCTACAAAACATGTCGCTGCTGTACTTGAGAATATTAAAGTCGTACTAATAAAGAAAGCATCGTCTACAATATCAACATTCAGCCAACATTAAACAGCATGTTCGCGTTGGGAGTTTTTCGATATGACTTAAAAGCAGTGTTGTACGGAACGGCGTTTCTGGAACGCGTTCCTTTTAGGAGGAACGAAGGAACGCCGTCGTTCTATTTTGCACTGGTGGAACTGGAACGAGAACTCATTACATTTTTACTGGACCGAAAAAAGGAACGGCGTTCCTTGTTTTGTCCAATGGGGTGATTATTTTTTTCTAAAAGGGACATTTTAAAAGTATAAAAACAATATTTTTTTAGGAAGAGAAAAATCTCGTTAACTTTTTGGTTACTCAACTTAGGGTTTATTCTGTGCGGTCCTCGCTTGGTAACAGTCGGGCGCAGGAGAGCTAGTGGACATTGATTCTTTTGTCAGTGCCGAAGCTGTGGTACAAACAACAAAACATTTAGTGAAAGGAAAAGACACAAAAGAGGGACGTTTTAAATTCAGCTACTTTTCTTCCGTCCACGAATCCTCATATTCCTAGAAATCAAAGGCCGACTACAGCCTTCACTGGACTTCCATAAAGAGACTCACAGTTACAAAAAAAAAGAACAGGTTAGCAGTCATCGAACGCACCCTTGTATCCCAAATGATTGGTCACTTAAATGTTACGCGAACTTTACTTTTATTCTTTCTCCCCTTGTCCCCCACCTTCAAACATGAGCAACGAATCCAAGTTTTACGAAAAAGTACTTGCAGTTTTAAGACTCACCTTCCAAAAGCCCTACCCAATTTTTCACTTGCTCGTATTGCGGACAGCAAGATCGAGAAGCAACTGTTGTTTAGTGCGAACAAGGAACTTTGTTCAATTGAAACGTGTGAGGTTGTTGTGAAAACGCTCATGCAATGTGGGCGAACAGTACATTTGGCTCGACTTAATCGCCCACCACGAACACGAATCGAAATATTCTGGCGGGCTAGTTGGTTATAGATACTACATTAAAAATAGCGCTAAGACAAGGACAGACGATGAATTGGACAGGAAAGGCGCTAACTCACGACTGACGGTTTTATATACCACGATAAAGAAGAAGGTGACTGGACAGACTGCAGACTGGACGCTGCATAAATACACGACTGAGAGAACATGCTCTGACTTTGAAGTCAACACCTTCTGGACATTTAGCAATGCATGTGCGAGATTGCTCCTGCACACCTTTGCTTTCGGACACAAAAGTGATCAGACGTTTTGAAGACAAGAGGATCAGGGAAATCTTTGAAACACAGACCATACTAGCCAATGGAGAAAAATGCGTCTCCACACCATCTTTGGCGTTGACTGGAAAAGAGGTTCAGTACTTGAACCACTATAGGCTTTTTCTTTAACGGCGCCGCCATCTTGAGAATTGCGGCGCCGACGACGCCGTCTAGCGGTTTAGAAAAAGAAATACTGGCTAGTTCTGGCAGCACAGCTATCTGGGTAGGCAACGGTGTGGGTATGGGGGGAACTTGGCTAGACTTGGCTATGGTGAGCTGCAATAACTTGGTCGGAGCTTGTCCGGTTGAATCCAGCTGGCTACTCACAGGCCATCACCTTGCCTCCTCGAGAGAACGACGACGAAGACGGTGGGGTGTTTTGATTAAGTTTCCACAGCGAAGTATATATGAGCAGTTTAATGTAGTCTATGCAGGTAAGCTCTCGGCATTTGATAGCTCCATCTTGAGTGGTGGCATGTAGACTTTTTCATACCTTTCACATACCATGGGGCTTGCAGTGATAACCTAATTGAACCACCTGCACCGGGAATTAAAATCGGTCCTCTTGTCGTAGACGAAGTGGTCGTGAGCTTAAACGTGACGTTGAGTCTGATACGAATCTCTCGCGATTCAAGCTCGCAATCGACTGACTTCATAAATAAGGATTCTTGGGGAAAATGCAAAGCTCGAAAACATTGCAGCCACACTCGCGCTGCAGCTTCTTGTGCGCATGGCACACTTTCTGCTATTGCTCTTATGCTTTTTAAAATTATTTATTCATCCCACGACCACGCAGTGGTAGCCAGACAACAGTAGAATTTCGGAAATTGCAGCACGGTAAAAAGGAGCACTCGGAACTAACTCATGCACGACGTCCGTTTTTAAGCCTTTTCGCCCATACCCTTGGCGGTTGGATACCCTGTGTCAGCGGGCAATCCAAAAATGCACCAGGTCGAGGGTACGTCAGTTACTGGCTGGTTTGAGGTTATGCGAAAAAGGTCTTTACATGACAATCTTCGGAATTACGTTTGCACGAGAGCGCGTGAGGTGGGGCACCGGGTGGGTCTTCGCGCTCGCGCCGGTATAGCTTTGGCTCTGGTGCCTGTTGGATGTAAAAAGGAAAATAGGCTGTACGAGGCACTAATCGGCGGCCTATGAACGATCACTTTTTAATTTTTTTATTCATTTTTTATTCTTACTTTGTCTCTCACGGCCTAGAGGTTATTTTCTAACCCTTCAAAATATTATCGTATATAGATCAAATTCATTACCTTCGTTTAATTTTTAATATTTTGGTTTTGGTCTACTGTGCTTTAGTCTTTTCAGTCGAACAACCTTCTTAGAGCGCCCGGGCTCGAAATAGAATTTTTTCTTCTTTTTTCAACACCAGGCACTTCCTTCACCTTCTTCTTTATCGTTGTATATAAAACCGTCAGTTGTGAGTTAGCGCCTGTCCTGTCCACTCCTTCGTCAGTCCTTGTCTTAGCGCTATTTGCAATATAGTACGAACATGAATATGGTTAAAAACTGAGATTTATAAACCTGAATATATCAACAAATAAAACCTTGATTCCGCTTGTTTTTTTCTCCTGATGCCCTTCCATCACGGCATTCAAATTCGAACTTTGGCATTTCATGGGAAAGGTAAAAAAAAAAAAAAACTTTGCTGGATCTAGCTAAGTGTGGTAATCAGCAAAATGCAAATGTAACGTAAATGTAGCGATACGTCCCATATTTTACTGTAACGGGAACGAGTTCCTTTTTCGCAGGTGGAACTTGTAACGGGAACGCGTTCCAAAAATCGGAAGGAACGAGGAACGACCTTTCGTTCCTTTTTTTTTTTTAGGAACGTGTACAACAGTGCTTAGAAGTACTTGTGTTAACCCTGTGTACAAGGGCGGAGGCAAAAATAACCTGAAAAACTGTCGACCTATATCTGTGTTGCCCGTCTTCTTACAAATTTTTGAAGGTGCGTTAAAAGATAGGCGAGTAAACGTTTTCAATACGCATAATGTTATTACCGCCACTCAGTATGGCTTTCTAAAAAAAATACACCGAATTGGCACTCCAAAAAATCGAAGATACAATCGTAGATGACATTGAAAACGAAATACTTACCATAGGGTTATTCTTTGATTTTAGAAAAGCCTTAAAAAAATTTAACACAATATGCATTCTTTTTATTAATTGCAAAATTATGGAGTACCTGGTGTCGCATGTTGAAACTATAACATCATACCTAAATAAAAAACGTTTTCAATGCGTTCAGTTTTGGAACAAGTCTCAGAAAAGCTACAAAATTAAGTTTGGCGTCCACCAAGGTTCCACTTTGGAACCAGTATTGTTTCTGGCATACATAAACGTTATTACGGCCATTCCAAATTCACCAAATCTAGTTATGTACGCAAGTGGCACAAACGTATTTTCACTGGTAGGACAAAATTCGCTCTAAGAATATCGGCGAATGAAAATCTAACAAAGCTGTTGTCCTGGCTTCAAAATAACAAATTGCAGCTAAACACGGATAAAACCAAATATATAATAATTAGACCCGAAAATAAGCCCAGTGATGGCTCGATTTCTATTAAATATGAGGATAGTTTAATAAAACAAGTTCGGGATCAGTGAATTTTGGGTGTTTTGTTTAATAAAGAATTAAAATGGACAACAAATATGACAAAACGCAAAGCAGAATTAAGCAAATCGGTTGCTTGCATACAAAAAAATAGCCACTTTTTTACAGCGGAGCTGTTAAAGGCTAGTTTGCCCAGGATCGTGTCCCCCGCAAAGGAATTAAGACACCGAACTCTGGACACCTACCGCCATCTATGAGCGACGGTGGCAAGCCACGTATCTGTGGCTGCCGCCGTCGCTCATAGATGGAAGCAGCCTTTCCACTCTTGCTTGCCGACTTGCGGCCGGCCATTACTTTCCGTTGTATACAGCTCCGCTGGTCTTCCTTCTTCTCCACAGTGGAAAGGCTGAAAGTTTTCCCTTTCTGTCTGAAAAAAATGCTACATTGTTCTTTTTTTTTTTTTAATATGCTACGGAATTTTGGTATGGGGCACAACAGGCGTTACAAATTCTGACAAACTAATTGTTGTACAGAGAAAAGCGCTACGCCTGCTCGAAAAGTACATAGGCAATATAATCAAATTTAAAAGTTTACATAATTTTACAAAACAAGCAATTATTAAGGAAGACCAAGTAATATTTTAAATTATTGCAAGTCATATATATATATATATATATATATATATATATATATATATATATATATATATATATATATATATATAAAAACGTTATGAAACAGATGAAGACAGTTCAAAATAGACAATTTTTATTTCGACATGACACAAGAAAAAAGCCGAGCATACGCACCAACTATGGTAAACAAAAAGAAAATTAGTTATCTGGCTCTAAACTTGCTCAATCAGGTTGACCCTACTGTTGTTTCTCCTTCATATTTTATTTTATGCTGCTCGGCGTTTCAGTCATGTAACATGTTAATGGTGTATTTTTAGCGTGACACATGTTACCATGCACAATAATCTGAACTGTACGGGGGGTGAAGGGCCCATTAGGCAGCAATGCCTTTTGTCCCTGCCTCCTTACTCGGTAATGTCCGTGAAAATTAAAATAAATAAAGAAAGAGAGACAGCATGCAAGCACATGTTTCCACAGCGGATATCTGAAAAGACAGCAGCGTTTTTGGGTGTTTGGAGCCGGGGAGTGGCTCAGGCTGTCTGGGGCCAACTCGTTTGCTCTTCTTGTTTATGCGTTTGAGTTCTTTTTTCCCTTTCTCTTTTTCTTTCCCTTTCTCTTTTCCATTTTTCTGAAAGTCTATTTATTGGTGTGCTCATATCAATAAAATTCAGCTGCGTTTGAGATTTTGTTGTGTTCGTCCGTTTTTTTTTATCGTTTCCCATCTCAGGGTTTACAAGATGTCGTGTTTTTTTTTCGTTTTTTTTGGGGGGGGGCACTGAATATTTAACAAAATAGCCATCGTTTTTTTTTTCGCAATTATTTTTGTTGTTTTTTTGCCCATCGGAAGTCCATAAAACGGCATTGAACAAAAAAAACACAAAAAAAACTTTGGCGTGCAGTTTTTTTACGTCTAAAGCCTCGTCTGTAGCGTCGCAGTTTAAAAAAAAAATCGAAGCGATAAATATTGCGTAAAATGTTATCGCCTTCATTTTACATCGGTTGAGAGTAAGGCCTCTTCATCCTCAGTAAACATAGTGACTGTTCGCACTCAAGTTGTTGGTGAGTCCCACACTTGCTTCAATGGCCACGTGTCATTCGCCCGCGAATTCGAACCGGTTTGGTGGAAATGAGGATATTCAACACGACTTGAGAAACTGGATGACTGTTGTCTTACGCCATCGACTATTCACTCAAAAACTGGCTTAAGGTAACTTATCGATTAAACCAGCGTGAATCCATGCGGGAAATCTCTTTCGCGCGAATTATGTAAACTGAGTCGTTGCATGAAACTTGTTAAATGCAATATACTGCATGACAATCGCGCACTTAATGCCGGAACGCTTTACCCCGTATTCGCACCTTAGATTACGTAATTAAGTGGTTTTAATTACTCCCTATTGGTGAGTGATTGTATGTGCCATCCTGTCCTCTTCTTCAGAAAGCCACACATAATTTTGTGATTCCAGAAGTGTTTGTTTCGGCATTTTGATCTTGTAATATCGTTGTACTTTACCGATTTGTTTGTATGAAATTTACCCCACTGCTAAGTTTGAATAATTTCTTAAGTCCAATAATGCAAAAGCTCGTATATCTATAAAAGCATCATATCTTACTCTGAAGACAGTAGCCTGGCTGTATATATAAACATAGTTCAAACGCGGCGAGCAAGACAGTCAGTGTTAATCCTCTAAAACGTCTTCGTATTTTTTTTTTTTCCTTTTCAGGAGTTGTATTTCGGATTGACGCTCTTTTTGTCTGTGTGCGCAACAGAACGTCATTGGGATGCTGTTTCTTGGCTTTGTTGATTGGATTATTTTGGTTGTGACAGCCATTGCTCTGCTGTATCTGTGAGTTACGGTTCTCTTTTGTCGTTCTTTTTTTTTTTTAATATACCCTCTGTGTAATTCAGTCTGGCCACCCCCATAACTATCATGACCTAAGTGTGTATCGTCTGATGCTAATGGCTGTCTTTTGACGGATAATGAAGGAAAATTTAACAGCAGGCACCGATACGGAGCCTGGACGTTCCAGACGATAGTTAGCTACGGATTTGAACGCATCATGTAAATCCTCGGAAGTATTGGCTTCGGCAAGCTCCAGACTGAGCGTGACAATAAAATGTGATTTATATTATGAAGGGATATACTCAAGTAAGCCCTTGGTACAGACTGTTATATTTTTACACAATTAAACCTGGAACGCAAAAAAAACAAACAAAAAAACTGTACATTGAAGAACACCGCAACATTCGTACGTCGGCCGTTGAGGAATACGTACTAGAATTTAGCCGCCATTAACATACAAACATTTATACTGATATTTGAGTCACTAGATGGCACTGAGTTTCTTAAAGGGTGTAGTATAGACGTTTGCAAGCATGGCGTCCCGGCTGGTGCCCCATCCGTGCAAGCACGCGCAGCATGCACGTGAAGATAGCCTTGGCAGGCCTGGAATTCCACGTGCTTGCTCACACGAGGAAGAGCACGGCGGCCGCCAGATGCCCTGTTTGCAATCGTCTATTCTGCAGACTATAAACCAACACACTGTTTACAAACAAGCCCGCTTTGCCCACAACAGGTGTGGGCACTGCGCATGCGCAGAAGCCAAATTTGGGAGGAATGAAGCGTTAGCGCATGCGCAGTACCGACAGCAGCGCCACCGCGGTCGTATGACGTCAGCAAGTTGAGTTGGTCCATAGTTAGTTATACATAATGCGCACTGACAGAACTAATGGCTAACATAGAAGTCGTAGTTTCCCGATTACAGCCCTTATCTTTCGAGACAAAGTCTCGCCGCGGATTAGACTAGAGCCACAAATTGAGCGGCGCCTCCGGCTAACAACAGTTAAGCCATACTGGTGCTTTAAAGTATTACTGCCAGTTATCTGAAGTGGCGCTGCTGTCGGCACAGCAAATGAGCAGACCCTTCGCTTCACGAAGATCTGGTTTCTGGGCAAGCGCTGTTTCGCTCGTAAACCAGACTTGCGCCCGTTACTCAAGAAATGTAATGGATTACATTTACAAATTACCGAGCCTCAAACGTAACGGATTACCGCTACAAATTACCTTCACCGAAAAGTAACAGATTACTTTACTCGTTACGTTACATTTTTACATTCACGCTACTTTTCCCATACACTTATCGAGAAAACAATAGAAACAATTTTGATGTTTTCGAAAATGTTCCGTAACGTTACTTTCCATTTCTCATACGCGGGAGAAGAAAAACACGACGGAAGGCGATGGAAAGAGGCAGGACGTAGTCGGCGTTGTCTCCTTGGTCTTTGTCTTTCTCATATTTGTATATGCCTCGCACGTTTTTTACGTAATGACCTATCATACAAAATATCGTGTTTTATTTTTGGTTGTTCTCCTCTTCAAGATGCTTTCTATCTCGAAGAACTTGCTACCTTTCTGCGGCTGAATTGCTGTTCATATTGATTCACTTTCTTTATTTATTCAGATTTTTTAAAAAAGGAACGAGTAATTAAAGTAATCCGTTACCAATATTTGTAACAAAATCACATTACAAATTATCGCCGCAAAAAAGTAACGCAGCAACTCCAAAATTGTTTTACAAAGTAACGGATTACAAGTAATCCGTTAATTGTAACCAATTTCATCCAACGTCTGTTGTAAACTGAGGGCCGCCATCTTTGTTTGCTGGACTGTGCAACGCGTTCTGAGCATGCGCTGTAGCTCTCTTGTGCGGTATACCAGACCGTGCGCATACGTCCTCAGCTCAGTGATTCGGCATTTTTCGGCAGTGATAATGAGATAGAAATGATCGTGCGCAATGTGCGAAAAATAAAAGAGCCCGCAACCTATGTTGGAGTTGGTATCATCCTTTTATCTCGTCACTGGCTATAGTGTTTACGTCTGTCTAATGCATTTTCAATGTGATTGGACCTTGCAAACACCCGGTCCATCACCTGGTTACGTTGAGACGGAGCTTGTTGCGCGCGCGCAAACACACACACACACACACACACAACACACACAAACACACACACAAACGCACGCACGCACGCACGTTGTTTTTTACACTCGCGAATTTGTTTAAGAGTATTAGGGCATATTTTCGATGTTGTTTTGCCAGGAGAATGGACATATTGATTGCGTGATTAAGTAATTTCTTGAATGACTAGTTATTTGGCTAATTTCAACTTTTGCCTCATCCCAGCTACGCGTCAAGGCACCGGAACTACTGGAAAGACCAAAATGTCGTCCACGAAAAGTACTCTTTTGGTATTAGGACCCATCAGTCGATTTTTCTTCAAAGTAAGTCTCTAGGCCGGTAATCGCCACCCTGTCGTATTTTTTTTTTAGCTTCAGGAAGCAGATGGCACAGGCATTTACCCTGTTGTCTCGTTCCATTTTAAGGAAACCCAGTTCGGCAACCCCACCAATACCTTTCTTTATTATAGATTAAAACTTCTAGAATCTAGACTATTCGCGACTCCAACTAACTAGTGGTGGCGCTACTCGTTTTCCAAAATGGCGGTTACAGCGAGGGTCGGAGATTCGTGCCGCTGCTGAGCCTGTCTAATGTGCTGGCTTCACTGAGCGACACAAATTATTTCTCGTAATACGAGGAAGTAGGGTGTTATAAGCCTAGGTCACCTCTTTATGCTGAAAACAAAAACGGTGTTTAGCGTAATACTTACTCCAGGACGCACGTTTTAGTTCTGAAGCGAAACAGAAACTAACCACTATTTCGGATTTAATTTCTCGATATAGGACTTAATTTCCAATTCTTTTCATAACTCAAGATGTGTCTCACATCGTAATTATTTAGTTAAAGAGGTTGTTCGTGGAAACTTCATTTTGTGACATACGTGTTCAATTCAAACACTTCAAAATATTTTGGAGATTTCAGTGTCCCTTTAAAGACAGGGTCTTTCATACACCTTAAAGGTAACATAGAATATTGTAGTTGTTGAAAAAGACAGTGAGATATTTGTGAGTTCTCGCTGCTTTTTCTTGCTCAGATAATCGTCATGTAAAAAAAAAATGAACTGCGGGCCTTTTAATGGGTTTTGGGTATTTAGATGATTAACTGCTTTAACATTATTCCTAGCACAATAAAAGAATAAATACAATTTTTACAATATGTCCACAAAACGCATAAATTAATAAACGCTGTTCTCACTACAACAATCCAAAGACGGAATCCGAGATAGACAGCTGAAGTGTGTGTGTTTTTAGAGCAACGCGTGACGCATAGGACTTGATATCGCATCCAGTGTTTGACTTTTTCTCTATCTTAATAACGATGTAAGAGTTTTTCATATGCTAAAAAGAAAAACGAAGAATGATACCTTTCTGGAAAGACCGTTATGAAGAAATGGCGTACTTTTGTGATTGGAGCGTTAATTGGGGCATACATTGCCATGATTTGTATAATAATAATAATATTATTAAGATTCAGACATTTTAATGCGCAATTTTTAAAACTCTGATATACTGTAATTTGTTGCTTATGATCTATTTTCAAACGCGCGAACAAGTATTACCATCAAAAGTGTGCTAATTATCATCACTGGTGCCAAATGCAGCATTTTTCATTGCCAAGTTTTATGATAAAAGTAGTCTAAAATCAACCAAAACATTCTCGCAAATGTGGGAAATTCATGTAAAATTACATGAATTGTGGGTAACGCATATTTTGCTATCAAAATTGCGACTTTTGACAATCGGCAAGAGTTACAAAGTCGCCCTAAAATCCTTCCAGACCAAGTGCCCCAAAATAAAAAAAAATAAAAAAATAATAAAAAATAGATTTTGTTTTTATTAATAATATTTTTCACAACATTCAGTTACTTTCATTTTTATGCTCCGTCGTTTTGCCAATCTCAGCCTTTCCAGTTCGAAGGAACGCCTACCTGCTTGCACGTCTGCTCACTGCAGCACGTTGCGTTGGCGTCGGAAGCCGGTGAAACAGTTGTGAGTTTCAGTATTGCGTATACGAGCGAACGCAAGCGCGGTGTGTTTGCGTTAGCGCGTGCGCACAGCCCAAAATTGCGGTCTTGGATTGGTGCATGACGATGAGGGGCACGCACAACGTGGGGAACGCAACTCAACCGGAAAATGCACAGCGTTTTCGTTCGCTTCTATACGCAATCCTAAAACTCTCCAGTAAGGTACAATCCCACACCGGCTGCAGCACTACGTTGGGACAGTGAAGAGTGTAGTTTGCATTCGGAAATGACATTTCGCGAGCCATGATCGCTCGCAGTTCCGCCGTGCCCGCTGAACGGGAGAACCGGGGGACCCTCACTAGAGCGTTTCCCGTTTCCGCCGCGGGTGGGCGAGCAACAAGCTGGAGACGCGAATAGACAGAACGAGTTACAACACAACACGAAAGTCCTTTAGAGTTTGTAGAAAAGTTGTTGTTTGGTGTTCGCTTTTTATAGTATTCCTTTCACTTTTTTACTGTTTTTTTTTTAAGATACTTGAGGGAATTAAACAAACAGGAATTTCGACAACAAAATATCAACTTTTTTTTACTTTTTTATTATGCCGATTTTTGTTTTCCCTGTAGTCTCGGGGTATTAGCCTGTTGAACCATCAGCAACTCGTCTGCGCCTTCCTGTTCCATCTTCGTTTGTCCCCCCCCCCCCTTCCCCCCCCCCCGCAGTACCTATGCCATGTTCTATGTTTCGGTCCACCTTACGTCGGAGCGCTGTCAATGCCTCGAAGACGAACAACGAAAGAATACAAACACTATGGGACATTGCACGCTAAAAGCGCAAAGTCACGGCGCTCTCTCTGAGTGAGCCGGCGGATTAGCACGCGCATTAAAGACGGCGAACTCATGACGTTGCGGTTTCGACACTGTTGGACTGACTGGTAACATCGGCCGCGCTCTGACCTCAAGTGAAACGAAGTATATTATACCTTGTTTAATAGACATTTCCAGTACTTTTTACTTCCGTATACTCGTCATTTCTTTTATTTGTGGAAATTTAAATGTATAAACAACAACCGTCAGGATTTCGGATAGTGCCTAGTGACAATTTTGTTTCCTATTTTTTTTTATATTACTTCTAAAAAATAACCTCAATTCTGACTAAATTTCGAAAACACATGGCGCACATACCTCGCTTCAAATATTTTGTCACTTTCCAGCCTTTCCATATGATGAACCATGAACGATACATCAAGTACGGGAGATTGTTTGGGTGAGCATTTAAGTCAGTTCAAATCAGTAGGGTGCACTGTTCAGGCACATAAACATTCTCAAACATGAAATATCATCACTAACGCACACTTAATTAATTGCACTATATCTAACTTTGTTCGGGCTTCATTCATCAATACATTTAACAGAGGAAGAGTTTCTAAATAAATATCTGTTGAGACAAAAAAAAAAATAGATGCGTGCGTTGTGCCTAGTAATAATCTTTTATTCCGGGTTCGCATTGCTAGCATGCCTTAGTATATTCATGATATCCGCATAGAAAGTTAAGAAAAATAGTTTGATCGTCAACATCGTCATTCACACTCTCGAGTCCCAAGGGCAAATTACCCTGCAGTCACGGAGACAAAAGAGCCTTCCAGCCCTTTTTTGACCTAACTTATTAATTAAAGATCAATGATTAGTGCAATTTAGGGTTAAAGTGAATTGTAACGTGCTTACATTTGAGTGTATTGAAGTGTGGGAAGTTTGCGTTGTCATTTATAAAATTTCCACGGTGCTTCCAACCTTGGAAAACGATCCGAAAAAAATTCGTCGCCTACACATATCTAGAAAGCTGAAACTTTCACCAAATGTGCATTTAGATTGTGGATTTTACCATGTGAAATTTCAAGGCGTAGTTTTGTTCCTGTCGAATAGTGAGACCAAAGCACTTGCCAAAGTCAAAGGTGGACGTGTGTCAGTGGATGCTGACACACGTCCGCCTTTGCAGACAACAGAGTACGACGTAATCTCTTGTCTGCTACCTTCGACTATAGAGATATGGCACCACAAGTTGCGTTCGTTGCTAACTCGGTCCTCTGCGACTCCGTCCGCCGTTGACTTTGGCAGGTTTCTTGGTCTCATATTTTACAGGAAGACAAATGCGTCTTGAAATCTCACGAGATGAATTCCACATTCGGTGAAAGTACGACCTTTCTACGAGGATGCGTCAATTTTTTTTTTCAAGTTCGTTTTCCAGCGTAGGAACCACTGCGGCCACCCTACCAAGGGTCCTCCTTTTTAAGCTTAACAGGTTCGTTAAAAAAAGGAAGTCGAAAGCTACACTAATGCGGTTTGTACAGGTGAGTTATACGATCGGTGAAAGGGACATAGCAATGGGGGCTAATCGTAACGTTCGGCTCATTAACTAAAATGTGGTAATTTACTTTTAGTTATTAAAAATAAACATATGGTTCTAATTAGCAACGTGTTTAGCGTCATCAAAAACTACTACGTAAGTAAATATTCGAAAGACTTGGAGCACGTGGGAGAAGCAGGGTGGAGCGCTAAATTTACCACTCGTGCAGTAGGAGGAAGGCCACCCGTGCGATATCGCGCCCCCGCGGTTTTTTCAGTCTCGTATCATCATAGCCCCAGCCTTTTGCTTGTTTCACGAGTGGTAACTTTAGCGCACTACTGAGCTTCTCACGTGCTCAGATTCTTTCTTAAGATTACTCCTTTTGTGGTTTTCGAAGACGCTCAGCAAGTTTCTAGTTGAAACCAAAAGTCTCTTTTCCCTTATTAGCTAATTAACAAATTCTAGTTAATATCCCCCTGGCCGTATAACTAACCTGCACAAACTGCATTTATGTAACTTTCACATTTTTTTGTTTTTTTAAGCTTGAAGGACAACTCGTGTCAAAAACGAAACCGAAATAAATGACTGGTATCGCCTTAGTGACACGAAATATGATCGCAGCCGAAATATTACGTCGAAGTGAAGCCGCTTACTCTACTAAAACCCATTTTAAAGATGCTACCAGCTGCTCTTTAGCGGTCGGCAAGCGGGTTAGCTTTTAGTCAAGCAACACTGGTGCAGCACCCTTGTGACGTCACGTCGCGGTGGCGCTGCGGTCGGCTGGTTGTACCGAGTACCGCAGCGCCCTTGTGACGTCACGTCGCGGTGGAGCTGCGGTCGGTTGGTTGTACCGCGTACCGCATCACCCTCGCAACGTTCCGCCGCAGGCGTACGGCTGATGATCAGTGTTGCCATCCTCCTAGTAGATAGTTTCAGTTTTGCCGTAGACGCCCGAAACGAAATTTTGTGCCGCAATATTTATAAAACTACCCGCAATATCGAGAGAGGAAAAAAATTATACCTCGTAATTCAGGGCCACTGCTTTTGTATGTATGTATGTAGTCTTTATTTCAGACGAAAGAAAAGTCTGGGGGGCTGGGATAAAAGAAGACAAACTTGTCTTCTGACGGGACCCCAGCCCCTAGGTTTTTTTACAGCACTCAGCACAAAACAAAACAAACACTGAAATGAATTCCATTGCCAACGGGCATATGTAGAAAATATAAATGAATACAACTCAAAAACCAGGATACGAACTGCAGATCATGAGAGACTTAAAATATATTTTACAAGGTTATTTTTGAATGACCGAAAGGAACCATTGTTTTGCACCATTTGAGCTATGGTAGGGTGTGTATTCAGTGTGTCTGGAATTAAATATGAAAGTTGCTGGAAGCCATAATTCGTACGAGCTTTACTTTTTACATAATGACTACATCGTAGACTGTAATTTCCAGGGTTTTTTGGATACGTGTTAAAAAATAGTGATTGATTCTGTCTGATCTTGTTAAAAATATTGATTGATAATTTTAGGGTCATAATTTGCTCTACAGTCAATATCCTATACTCCCGAAAAAGTGGCATTGAGTGATCATATTTCTGAAGGTTTCCAATAAATCGAACGGCCTTTTTTTGCAGTATTAGTAATTTGCTGATATTTGTTTTTGTAGTTGTACCCCATACTAATATACAATATTGCAGTCGTGAATAAATAAGTGTATAGTACAGTTGTAACTTTAACCACTTAGGTAAATATTTCCGGAGTTTGTTTAATGACCCTATAGCCCTTGATATACAGATTCTCATTTTCTCAACGTGGGGAGACCAACTGAGGGTTTCTTCAAACAAGACACCTAAAAATTTGTGTGTTCTAACGCGCTCAATTTTTAATCCTTCAAAACAAATATTTAAGTCGTAGGAAACTGGTTTATTCTTTGATCTAAAAATAATATATTTTGTTTTACTAGCATTTAGAAGCAATTGATTATTTTTTAACCACACAGATAAGTTTTCTAGCCAGTTATTGGAGACTTGTTCGAGGTGAAGCAGGTCTCTACTTGAAAAAAATACATTCGAATCATCAGCATATAAAATGATATCGCGTGATTGAGGTATAGTGACAATGTCGTTTATATATAAAATAAATAATAAAGGCCCAAGAATAGAGCCTTGTGGAACACCGTACCTAATGGGTGCCAACTCTGACTTAAAACCATGTAGTGTTGTATATTGAAATCTGGAAGATAGATAACTACGAATTATTTCCAGCGCATTCCCTCTGATTCCAAATGACTCCAATTTTTGTAATAGAATTCGGTGCTTAATTGAATCAAACGCCTTCTTAAAATCTAAGAAGATTCCAATTGTATAATCATTGTTTTCTATATTTGAAATTATTTTGTCTTTAATCTGTATCAGGGCAGATTCAGTTGATTTTTCCTTCTGAAAACCAAACTGGTGGTCAGTTATCAGTTTATTGCTTGCACAGTAGTTATACAATCTTGAGTTAATAACTTTTTCCGCAACTTTTGAAAAAAGAGGCAATACAGATATAGGTCTATAGTTATTGAGATTTTCAAATGTACCACCTTTGTGGATAATGCAGACTTTTGCAATTTTCATTTTATCTGGAAAAATACCCGAAACAATAATTTGATTACAGATATAAACTAAAGGGGGTAACACTAAGTCTATTATAGCCTTAATTGGGATAACCTTAATACCATCATCACCGCACGCACAACTATTTTTAAACGACATTATTATGCTACGTATTTCTAATTCATCAGTGGGATGAAGAAAAATTGAGTTTGCCATATGCGGCTGGTCGGTACAATGATAATTCGAAAATTCTTCTGGCAATTCACTGGCACCAGACGACAAAAAATATTCATTAAACTTGTTCGCCAACAAGCTCCCGGCGTATGTGAAACCGTCAATTTCTAACTCTTCTGGAATAGCAACATGATTTATTGACATTAATTTTTTCATAGTGTTCCAAATTTTTGTAGGGTCCCTATATATTTCTGAAAATTTATTTTGATAATATGTTATTTTTGCTTTTTTAATATCCAGTGCAAGTTTGTTCCTAAATTTTTTATAGTCACTTAGTAAACTCTTATCCTTAGTTTTGATAAATTTGGCAAACATTTTATCGCGCGCTACTATTCGTTTGTAGAGCTCGCGTGTAACCCAAGGTTTTCTTGATTTTTTGTATTTTCTTACTTCAAGTAATGGAAAGGCTTTATCGTAGTACTCTTGTAATTTTGTTATGAAAGAATCATAGGCTTTCCCTGGATTTGGTTCATTTAATATGTCATTCCATGTTTCTAAGGAGACGAGGTTGTAGAAGTATTCTAAAGTATTTTGATTTATATTCCTACGAAATACTGTATTATTAGTGGTGGAGCAATTATGTTGGGAATTGTTTTTTGGAAGAAAACAAAAGATGGGCAAATGGTCACTCAGATCTGCAGTTAGTACCCCAGCGAAAACATCGGAGCTTTGACAGTTAGTGATGCAGATATCGATCAAGGTTTCCGTACATTCGGTTATACGAGTTGGGACATTGATAATATTCTCGCATCCATTTAATTGAACAATTTCTAAAAAATCCATTTTTATTGATTCGTTCCCTAGCAGATCAATATTTAGGTCACCTATTAATGCTATTTGCATATTTGTTGAGGTAACATATTCTAGTAACTCTTCCAAATATTTTAGAAAAACATTTAACACGCCAGATGGCGGTCGATAAATTACAGCAATTATGACACTTCCACACATCGTAACCAAAGATTCGAAATCGACGTTTACACAAGTAAATTCACGCAGTACGCGGTACGTCATTTTACTCTGGAAATACAAGGAAACTCCGCCTCCGCGACGAGAATCGCGACAAATCGCTTCACACTTGTAACCATCAAAATGAACAATATCTTTTTCGCCAGAATACCATGTCTCAGTGAAAGCTAGGATATCGAAAGTACAACAAAGCGATTCCAGATATAGATAGACATCATCAGATTTATTACGCAGACTACGTGCATTTAGGTGAAACAGTTTAAGCATATTACAATTCGGGAAGTTTTTCTTTATACAGCTTCGGAAAGACGTCACGTCATAGTAAGCATCCTTCATGTCCTGAAGCGCCATGGCTAATTCTACATACCAAACACTTTTAGACGAGCATAACACCCTTAGATGATTTTGGCGAGATCGCTCTCATTTTTGATGCTGATAGGTCGGTCACCTGACTTCTTTCTAACAAAGACCTTTCCACCCCTTTGCCATGTAAACTGATAATGCATTTCGGTGGCCTTGGTTCTTGCAAGCCAGAGTAGTCTTTTGGTTTGAGCGGTCAGGTTTTCCATCAACCAAGCATCAGATCTGTTCTGCTTAAGCAACGCCCTATTTTCGAACCAGCGGTCTCGAGTCATTCTGGATGCAAAACGGATAAGAACTGGGGGAACCTTATCTGGTTTTCCGGGGAGTCTATGGATGGCCTCAATGTCTCCCTCTGTGAGCTCAGCAACGTCTAGCAGCTTTGCTACCTCATTTACTCTGTCCAACAGGTTTTCATTTGATAGGCATGGGATACCATGCACCTCGAGGTTCTGCCTCCGACTGTACTGCTGTAGCTCGTTCACTTGTTGCCTCAGTTCTTCCATTTCCCTTTGTGTCCCACTGTTTTCAATCTTTTCCACGCGTTCCTTCAGTTCTCTAATATCTTGATTTTGTTTTCTTATTTCTGCAAGTACTTCATCGTACTTATCAGACATGTGCTGCACGGACTGCTCGATCTTATCTACGGTTGCTTTCATAGCAAGAAGGGTGTCTAGTTTTATTATCATTTGAGCCATTTGTCTCTCGGACTTTTCCGCTTCGTCAGGCTTTTCCTGAACTAGGCAGTGGCTTTTGTTTTTTGCAGTTTGGCATGTTGGACACTGCCATGATTCTCTCGTTTCTTCAGTCATTTTTTTCAGTGCAGCCTTGCCTATTCCTGAGCATTTCCCCAGGTGATAGCCGAAGCTGCACCCTGAGCAAATCATACACGTTTCACCCGATAAGGACTCCTTACAAGTCAAGCACATATCTTCCTCCGACATCGTTCAACCTTTTCCCCACCCCTCTTTTGCACGAGCGATGGTATGACAAACTTAGGAGTAACAGCAGTGGAAACAGTGGCAGCAGCGATAGCAAACGTTCAAAATGTTTAAGGAAAAACAAGTAGTTCCACCAACCTGAAAGACGTAAAGCAGCAGAAATTTAGCTGCGTGCAGTCCACTCGCTACCGCTGCTGCCGCCGAGTGCGTGTGAAGCAGTCTTGGGGCGTCGCGGCTTTTTCTCGGCGTCTCACCGGCGACGTCACTTCCACGTGCTTGGATGCGTCCAATCGTTGAAGTCCGGCTTCTTATGTGCTGCTTGTTACGATGAATCGGCACACTTGTTCCACGCGTGTGTCGGTCGAGCTGGCAACGCAGGTCAGAAGATATTGCCGGCGACGTCACTTCCACGTGCTTGGATGCGTCCAATCGTTGAAGTCCGGCTTCTTATGTGCTGCTTGTTACGATGAATCGGCACACTTGTTCCACGCGTGTGTCGGTCGAGCTGGCAACGCAGGTCAGAAGATATTGCCTGAAAGACGTAAAGCAGCAGAAATTTAGCTGCGTGCAGTCCACTCGCTACCGCTGCTGCCGCCGAGTGGATTACAACTGAAAACAGTTGTAATCCTAAATTCAAGAACCATATCGACCGGAGTTGTTCTTTAAAAAGAAACACCCTGTAGAGTAGTTAGACACTGAAGCTATAGTTTGTACCCTGCATTCTTGCGTCTGACTCGCAGGGTCTTCGAGGGCAGCCAACCGGTCCTCTTCGTAGCGGATCCCGAGCTGCTCAAGCTGGTGTTCGTTAAGGACTTCGCCAGTCTGCCAGACAGGAGGGTACGAAACACGCCTCGGACAGTGTCTCAAAATCGAGCTTTAGAAAGTACATTAATCTTTTATTTTATAAAAGAAGATAAGTAATGTGTGTACGATATAAAAGCGAGATTACATGTTTTTATTGCTTTAGTTAGTTAATAAGGCCAACTAGTGAAACAGTAGACCCAAAAAACAAATATCACTGCAATCCCCCCCCCCCCCCCCCCCGCCCTTCCCCGCTAGTTAAGTTATGCCAGCTCATTTTCAAATTCTCGAGCATGCGCACGAAAGTTGAACTTCAGTCGACATTTTTTTTTGTCGAACCCGAGGTTCGACTGGGTAAGCGAACCTTCAAGCTTTTAGGGAAGTTCGACGATGATTCGAGATATGAAGAGTGCTGCCTGGCTTCTAAGCAAAAAAAAAAAACAAGTTTCAGATGTGGAGAAACCTTATATATCTATATATATATATATATATATATATATATATATATATATATATATATATATATATAACTGGGAAGAAAAAAACCCTCGGTGAAAACAGCAACAACGGACGATTTAATCTTCGACGTTTCGGCCGGAGTCCGGCCTTCGTCAGGATATATATATATATATATATATATATATATATTTGGAAGAAAACGCACTTGAGACGGTTGGAGTTTTTAAAACATATTATTGGTAAAGTATATATATATATATATATATATATATATATATATATATATATATATATATATATATATATATATATATATACATATATATATAATATTACGACGATTGCCAGACGCAAATAAGTAATCAAGCGTGATTTTTTTTTCCTTTTGTCCCGAAGCCCATCCCGTTCGTTCAACCTCTGCTGGAAGAAATGATGGCCTTCGTCACTTTGAAGAAATGGAGAAAGCTGCGCCCCTCGGCGAGTCCAGCATTTGCCTCGGGAAAGCTGCGCAAGGTAAGAGTTTCGGCATACACCTGCTCGACTTGAAGGGGCCCTCCAATGATTTTTGAACTGGTTTGATGCGCCGAAACGAACCTCATCGAACGTCGAAAAAAGGAGGATAAATATTTTTCAAAAAAAATTCTAATAATTCTGGGAGTTTTGACCTAACTAAAACTACAAAAAGAAGCGAAACATTTTTTTTTCTCCGTGACACAATTGGCTAAACTCAATGATTGTAGGGATGGAGCGAATAAGGACCTTGGGAGCGAAGCGGCTAGCCAATCGGCTGCGGGTTAGGCTCATGGCAGCCGCGCCGATGAGGTGCACCAGTCGTCGCCTCGTCGGCCTCGTCGCTAGAGCCCCTTGCATCTTCGTACGTTCGGGCTCCGAACGTGATCGGCCTTACCAATGGACATGTGCTGTTGAAGCTTCGGCGTCGGCGAACCCAGATTCGCGGCGGCATAGAACGATGTTCGTCGTCCACTTAGCCGCGCCCGTCATAGAATCCGTCATAGAAGGTGAGATCAAAGCAAAGCAACGATTCGGAGCAGGGAGTTGCACCCTGATAGGCTCGAAGGGCGAAAAAAAATCAAATGCTGGGGATATCGAGGGCAAATAAGCATTCATTTTCTGCCAAATGTCACACGAAAGTCATCGAGAAAAAAAAAAAGAGTAAGATATTACAATGTCCCGCCCGTCAGAGCATCTGCCGGCCGTCTTCGAAGGATTTGATGCAATCGCGCATCGCAGAAGCCTTCCACGTTGATTTACCTATAACATCAAAGGCAGCGAATGATTCCTAAATTACGCCGTTTACGCGCTCGAAATAGCAGCGCACTTCGAATAAACATCTTGGGCTTCAACTTCGTTTTCATCGCACACTGCTTTTACATTGTGCGATTGTTGTTTTGAGCGCGAACGGCCGCCGGCGAGATACGACTAGCGCATGATCACACATAGCTCATACACGAGGTCGTCCTGAATTCTGATTAACTATGCCTTTGGTTCGTCATCGAGGTTTAAGTTTTGGATGGCACCCCGTGAAAGCGCGTCCGGCTTGTCAGGCCCACGAAGTGTCTCGGGGTAACGCATAAATATCTCACACTGTTTGGTGATAGAAAAATGCAGAAAGGAAGCAAATTGGCTTAGTAGGGCGGGGAAATTAACTATAATTTGTGGTTTCTAGGCAAGGTGGCGCAAGCTACCGCCCATTATATACGGTTTGGTTATTGGCATCTATCCATTCATTCAAGTGCCTCTGTGACATTTCTCTGTAAGTTGTCTGTGTCTCACTCTGTATATGCTTGTATGTTGATATGTTGGATGGAGGTAGGAAACTTCTGGAGGCGACATGACGCCACCAGAGGTGAAGCCGGGGGAAACTTCCCGCTTGGAGGGACACGCCCCCAACGATGACCAAACCCAAAAGCAGCTATTGGACGAAATGTAGAGCTTATTTATCGTCGATGGCTGTTTGGTCACCCTTGGGGTCACTCCCACCGACAGCAACCTCTATTTCCGGCTTCCCTTAAGATTTTCTCGTTTGGCTGGTTTGAGCCGGTATGTCGCCTCTTATTCTTCCTACCTCCATGATATGTTGTGATGTGTCCGCTGTGTTGTCCATGTCAGCTGTGCACTGTTATCCTCTCGAGCATGGTGTTCCAGAGAGTGCAATTCTCCCGTTTATTTTTGTAGCTTTCAGCATGCTCACTAGGAGGCGCAAGCAGCCGCCCAATTTTATTTTAGCTGTCTATACGTCCACTTACTGCGTAGCAAACTATAATCATTAGCTGCGTTCAGCTTACCTGTACCTCCTCCACCGGTGCAGAAAAGTGTAGGGCAATGTACTTTCGGTTGTATTTCAATACACATACCGGAAGTAAACTGCCCAACACCTTTCTGCACCTCCTGCACCGGTGCAAGTCAGATACGCTGTGGCTGTTTTCCATACCTTCCCCAATGGATCCGAGTTACTCCCCCGGGTCGTGTCACGTGACAACACAGATTGAAAAACGCTGGACGCGGGTAGGTTTTAGAACGCCAAGATACAAAACCCTTACCCTGAAGTAAGATCGAGTAAATTTTGGAACACGGCCTATAACTCATAGGGTTATTATAACGTTCGCTAGTGGTTCAACTGGCGCAAGTGTGCGGTTTCAAATTTTAGCAGACGACGACCAGTCTTAAATTCACTTCCGGTATCGCATATCTATGGGAAAAACTGAGAGCCGTTTGAATATAGGAGCAAATATCACGAATAATTCGTACATCCTAGATAGCTTGGAACATTTATCAGTCACCTAAGCAAACGTTTTGGGCAGTTATGAATTTTTTCTTGCAAATTCAGGGCATTAAAAACGGTGCTAAAATGGCATCGGACAGGCATATGCTGCCCGTCACCGTTAGCGCCAACACAGAATTTGTGCTTTTTGGCACGGGGGTTTAAGTGCCAAAGCAATGAAGGGCATCTTGAAAATGAAGAGAGACGTTAAGAACCACGCACTGGGTAAGTGCTTACCTGGGCATGTAGACGAGCAATATAAAGCGAAAGCCAAGGTAATATTGTCACGAATAAAAACACAAATTTGGTAAATTTAATGCGACCAACTTGTGCCGAGGATATATAAAGTAACAAAGGCCCTACATGACGAAAATAACCCTTGGGAGAAGGAAAACAAGGGGACAAAGGACAAACACAAATCTCCAAACAAAGCTAGGTGACTGGTGCGCGATTTGTGTCAGTCCTTTGTTCCCCTTGTTCCCCTTTTCCAGAGATTATTTTCGTCATTCTCATCCAGCTGGCTTGCACCTTAGCATTAATAGACCATATGCAAAAAGAAGCGCCATCTAGTGTATTCATGATCAATGATCAGATTTCCTCCATATTGGGGGGTTCCCGTATCGACTATTTCGCCCGAAAAACAATAGTAACGGCAAATTGTAAGTCGTTGAACTAAAATATTATCACCTGCTGCAAGTCCAGTACGAACCCTTCACAGGACGTCTTCGAGAAATACCGTTCATTGACATGGATGGCCCAGTTCACTGCTTGAGTGACGAGTCTTGCGACCTCGTTGCTGACAATTTCTTTTCCTGAATTTGGCGGCCGTCTTTCTTTTCTTCTTTGATCCGATACTAACCAGCAACCCATTGAGTGTACAAATAAACTACCCTAATATCATGAAAACCGAGTTAAATGCAGATGCGCCTCGTCCACAACTGGAAAATGTGATAAACCCCCCAATATGGCGGCTCCTAATGGCATGATGATGATAGCTGGCAAGGATTTCGCATATGGCCTATTGCATTATCATCCTACACAATTTGACGGTGAAAGAAGGACGACTGACTTAAGTAGCCATGCAAAGCTCCTCTTGTAAGCGCGTGGGTAACTAAAAGTTTCCGAGCTCGAACAAACAACAAGATTCTCGAGTCATCCGGAACAATCCAGTCATGCAAGCAAGAGAGAGAAAAAGGACAACTGGGGGGGGGGGGGGGGGGGGGGGGGGCGTGGTAAACCTTAGCCAGCGGCGTGAGAGTCGAGCACGCTGCTGACTCAGCTATTCGCACGCGGCAATATTGCGATTTGCGATGAGTAACATTCGTTTATTCTCTGTAAAAGTAATTTTGTTCTAGCGTTCAAAACATCATATCTGCATGCTCAAAAACTTCGAAAATGGGGAAAAGCCAGAACACTCGTGTCGCCGGATAATATCAGCACAATGAAGAAAAGGAACACCTTTCATGATCCGCGTACTTTTACTGTTCTACGCGTTTCTAACCACTCGTAACTGGGGGGCATTATAGTCACATATAGATCTCGCAGATTATAAATTTTAGCGTTACTGGGATGTTGGCTCTCCTTAAACAAGCCCTACGTTCTTTTTATCTGTTATTCTCGCTTAAATCCGTCGCTTGTTTTTGCGCACTTGCTGTGGAACATAGTGGGAAGTTAAACATCGCTCCCTGATCAGACAAATACCGTAAGTAAAGCAATTGCACTTTCATGATGTTAATAAATTTACCTAGTATTCGCTACGGCCCAAGTAACAGACGTGATTCCTGTTATTCTCCGGCGAAGAGACAAAATGCAGGTGCGTTTTTCCATAGGAATGGAGAGGAGTATAGCGCAAACGTGGACTGGTTGCTGTCTGCTTCAATTTGAAACGGGAAGTTTCGTAGACACTGGCGCCAGTTGAACCTCTAGCGCATACATTATAACAACCGTGAGTTCTTTCTATCAGCTTTGATTACTTTTCGTACTTTGTTAACAGGTATCTAAGCAACGCAGCAATGAGAAATGTAATGCCACAATGAAGCTAATTTCCTGATTTGCATTCCTATTGTCAGGTGACCGCACCAAAACCATAGCAGTAAGCTTCTCGATCACGTATACGCGAGGAGTTGGAAGCGTGACGTCATCTTTAGTGGATCCGCTGCCCGCACCAAGCGGCAAACACGCTAAAGCTTGACGGAGGACGCCGCAGAGCGGCATGCGCGTCCTGCTTGTCGTCGCCGTGTGCCAGCGTCGCGTTAGTCGTGATACGCTGCGAGACACGCTGCGTGTTGCTGATGAAACCTATTCGGAGAGCAAGTCGTCTGCTTCTTTTGCATGGGTTGCGGTGACGTCAACACGAAGCAGAGTTCTGATTGGCTCTGATTGGAAGGATAGTGGGTAGACCTCAAAGCAAGCTGCCTTGAGGTCTACCCACTATCCTTCAAGCAGAGCCAATCAGAACTCTGCGTCATTCTGACGTCGCCGCAACCCCTGCAAAGGAAGCAGACGAACTTGCGTTCCGCAAAGGCGGCGTAGCGTGGATTCACTATTGATGACGCGTTGTGGGCAAAGGCGCAGGCATTTTCTTCTAGGTGCTTTTAGTTCGCCTAACCGAGTCAAGCTTTGATGAGCGGTCACCCAAGGTTATCGGCGCACCGCCCAACAAAGCGTGAAGGCGCGTGTTTCTGTTACAGATGTACCCACGGATAAATGACAGCATCACTGCTACGGTTACGTTTCTCAAGGAGGCTGCTGAAAAGGACACAGAAGTGGACATAAGGACGTGAGTCTGGGGACGCCACATCGGCAGTCCCGCGAGAGAATATTCGTGCTACATACGCCGCCATTTTCTTCGTTTATACACCAACTCATGTTTACAAACAAACCGGAGCGCCCCTATCGGACGCCGCCGACGCCGCGCATGCGCGATAGGGGTGTAGGCAAGAAGCTCACCGTCGCCCGTAAACAAACCATTGGAATGGAATGTTGCCGGCGTCGGTGTGAGTCTCCGCGCTCATTTCGCGTTGGAATTGTTGATTCTACGTCTTCCTGGCAATGTCTGACTAGTTGAGCGGCCTCAGCGAAATTAACGAGGCTCGTTACACCGCAAAACTTCGCGTGAATAATGTAACATGTGGCGAATCATTTCACGTGGACGCCGCAGAATGGATGCTAAAGCCTGATTCACATGGTTAGGTTCTGCTCGCTATTTTCAGTCATGACGTCGCTCGGGCTGCAAAATCGTGAACCGTAGCTGAGATGTCGACGTCGATACTGAAAATCGCAAGCAGAATCGGACCAAGTGAATCAGGCATAACAAGTCGGTGATGGCCACTGGTAACAATGATCAACATCTCCTTGTAGATACTATTTACACCGAGCCTACTTACCCGAAGCAACCTTCAAACTTAAACGTCTTTTGAGGTCTGCACTTCTTATCGCAATTACCGGGTCAACGTTTGGTCTACGGGCCGCTGACGTTTGAACGAGCAGACGACAAGCAGAAACGTTTGAGAGAGCAGACGACAGCTCGAACGATGAGGCGGCCGTTTGAACTTGATGACGCACTGAACGTAGTCCGCAGGTGGTCCGTGCAACGACGATTTTCCCGCGTTCATGTTGGAACAAAACAAATAAATCTGACGACCAGAAGTATTCGTGAATTCAATCCAAAGTGCTTTCCGCCCAAGCAATCGTGGTCCGACGGCGTCTGTTTTTCCTTTTTAACGGCCCCTGTTCACGTTCTCGGACGAACCGAGCAGGCAGAAAACGCATGAAAACTGACCTTCAAACCTTTCCCGACTCTTTTGGTAAAGTCCCAGTCACGGCGTTTTGACGAGAAGGCAGGTTTTTGTCCGGTTTCTTCCGAGGTAATACAGGAATGCACGTTCCCCATGGCGGCTTCCGCCCAAAGCCCCAGACCGGAAGTGTGCCCGACGCGCCACCACCGCGCCGTGACGTAACAGAGATGAGTTCGTGTATACAACCGCTTCGTGAAACCCATCGGCATGCAGCTACTTTCGCCCACTACTTCCGTGTAGCACGAAGTGCGTATTTCATTTGAAATCTTAGGCTTTTTAGTCTGGTTGTTGTTTTTAATATTCTTTTTATGTTTTCGGAGTGTTCTTTTTTTTTTAATCGATGTTTTTCGTTTATTAATCCCCCCCCCCCCCTTTTCAATATTTTCAATGTCTCTTTTGAATGTCGAGCCAAAACAAAATATACGTTTTTTAATGACGCTTAGGTCGACGCAAATGCGACACGGGATTGGGATTCCCCAACTACGGGGGAACTTGCACGTGATCCGGCGAATACTTCAAAAACGTCCCGGAACCGACATGAGAATGAAACGAGATTGAGAGATTTGGTTCCCGAAAAATCAAGCAGCCTCGAGGCAGTGTTGTACGCGTTCTTGCAAAACAGAAACAAAAGTACCTTTCTCGTTTCTCCACCACCTTTGTAAGCAGTTCCCGTTACAAATTCCAGTCGTTCGGAAGGAACGCCTTCCAGCGACACCTCTAAGATGGGAACGTGGCGTTACATTAACGTTACATTTTCCGCACTTTAAGGAAACGTTGAGTCGGATAATTCATAGATAAAATAAAGCGAGTGAGGGAGAATACCCGCGTGTACCTATACGTTTCGAGTCGCCACGATCACGTTTGGTCCAGTTCTTTGTTTCCGACGATATCTCGGGCACTTCCCCATTCCTTGAAGTCGGAGGTTGAGATGGTCGAACATGAAGGGCTTAAATGCCTACTAAATTCGGGTAATATTGCCGATGCATAGACAAAAGATAAAAAGAACGCCGTTCCTCCTAGCGTTTCCTGGAACACGTAACGATCGAGCTCCCGTTCCAGTTCCACCGACACAAGATGTTCCTTATGGCGTTCTTCCCTCCCTTTTAAAACGAACTTCTGTTCCTTGAAACGCCGTTCCGTACACTGCCTCGCGGACAGTTCAGTGGGGGCCGTGTTTTGGATTAACCCAAAGTAAACCTGAAGAGAAAGATTTTCGTTCCTTATCATATCGTCCCGGGTTTTATCGGTATTTACGAAAAACACGAAACTCTATTCTTTTTCCAAATCATAACTTCATTTAGGCAGGTTCCATTCGGTGCTTTGTGTTTTAAGGCATCAAATATGCTTTTCCTAACGGACCCTCTCCGTTCCCGAATCCCAAAATTGTGTTCTTCCTTCCGTGCATTTCTTGCTGAATTTAAAAAGGAAAACGACGTTACTTGGTAATAGGTCACGTGTCCTCTATACCAATTGAGTCCCAAGTTAAATTTGGCTGGAAACATCAGGCCTTGTGACGTATGCATCAGTTTAGTTTCACCGCTAAATTTAGCGGGAAAATTGACGCCTCGTGACCTATGCACCGTGAGCGTTTCGGCTAAATTTAGCGGGTAAATTGATAAAATAAAGGTTCTCCTTCGGTCCCCGAAACGGTTATTTAATGTATTCTAAACAAATATAAACGATCGCTCCTTAAATGAGCTGTGCAACGATTTTAACGTTGAAAGAATTTGCATCTTCTACTTTTGACATTGTTTAACTTGTCACCAAAGACTGAAAACACATCTCCTTCCTTCGAAATGTTTCGATTCCGCCGCGTAATCGCGAGGCAAAAGTTAGAATATTTCCCGACCTGCAGCCGCGAGCGGCGTCCATGACAACCACGCGGCGTGACGTCAATGGGGGACTTGTAAAAAGATAGGAAGTTGTGCAAATACCAGCTCGATAAAAGGTAATTTTTCTATAAATCTTGTCGTTCCAACATAAATATAAATGCGTTAAAAACCTGGCATCATCGGCCAAACTTTCATTATAGGGAGGTTTAGTGCCGCCATCTATCCGAGGTCAACAAAACCGTCAGTTCTATCTGCTACCGCGAACAGCCGCCAGAAGCCGGAGGGGGAGGGGGACAGAGCCGGACGAGGATGGCCGGACCTAGAGTGCCTCAATGTCCTTCTGTTTAGAGTGATGCCATCGTTTGTAGTACCCGATGCCGACAGCACGCGCTCACAGGGAAAATACAAAGAAATCGCAGGAAACAAAATGTCGCCGTAGCACAGTCAGCGCCACGAGCGCGTGCAGGGACACGCGCTTCAGAACAAAAAATAAAAATAACAGTTCGAAACAAAATGGCCAGATGTCATCACCCCAAGCAAAGCACACATGAAGGCACCCTAGCCGGACCCGGACGAGACTTTCCTCCTTTCGCCATGTTTATTGCTCTGCGTAAGCACGTGGTCACGTGGTCGCGAGTGGGTGAGTTCTCGCTGCTCACTGAGGGCTCTAGAGAGAGAAAGCTTCGCCGGAACCCCGCGCGACCACCATTGACGTCACAGCGCACGTGACTCGGAAGATGGTGAAGGAGTTGAGAGGGGCCGAAAACCTCGATCTTTGACCATTTTTAAAATAAAAACTAAGACATGCAGGCGAAAGCGGTCAGAAAGGTCGAGACACCAACTCCCAAATTATTTAAGCGAAGCACTGAAATTGTTTCACAGCTCCTTTAAATACCGCGTTTTACGATCTATAAAACTTCAAATAAAGGTCGCTGCCAATTTTTCTTTCTAGCTTGTTCTCCAATTACGCCCTCGACGCCATTGCCAGATGCGCCTTCGGAACGAAAATGGAATCGCATCTCAAAGAGGTCGACGATTTCGCCGCCCAAAACAAGTCCTTTTTCGCTGCCCCTCAGGCTCTTTCCGGCGTCATTTCCCGTAAGACACTCATGCTAAAACCGGGACGGAAGAAACAAAAAAAATGTGTGTGTGTGCGTGTGTGTGTGTGTGTGTGTGGGGGGGGGGGGGGAAGTCTGCACGAATAATGGTGTAGTTACATGGCGTAGTTCTTTTAAACGTCCTTGAGTTTTAATAATCAATCTTCTAGACTCCGGACCGCTGGCTATCCGTCGTACCTATACTAACTGGAGTGGCTGAGACCTTACTAAAGAAAAGGCGTAATAACTCTACTTTGAATGCTAGGCAAGCAAACAAAAATGTCGTTGTTGTACCGTAACCTGCACACTTTAAGAAATGCCTGCGCGTCCACTTACCCGCAAAACACTGGAAGAGCCAATCTCTGCTATCTACGAAATCAGCTCAGCGAATGATGAGGCGGAACATCTGTTTAGACCTCAAAATTAAGTCTGCGCTGTGGCATTACGCGATGCAAGCATGACGCTTTGCATTGCGTTATGCCACAGCGCAGACTTCATTTTTAGGTCGAAACGGATGTTCCGCCTCATCATTCGCTGAGCTGATTTTGTAGATTGCAGAGATTCGCTCTTTGAGTGTTTTGAGGGTAAGTCGACGCGCAGGCATTTCTTAGAGTGCACGGTATCTCACGTAACCTGAAGAAAGTGGGAAGTCGCGTGGGAGTTGAGGTGGTCTTCTCAGCACCGAATAAGCTGGCCGGGTTTTGCAGAAAAGTTAATTCAGATGTTACAAAATAAGATCGGGTGCACTAAAAAAAACACCGAAATCAATTCGTGACTCGTGTGCAGGGAGTGGTCTATTCTATTCCTTTATCTTGCGGCCGTCGCTATGTCGGTCAAACTGGAAGATGCGTCAACGATCGGCTCAGAGAACACCGTTATGAGATTGCGGTTGCATCACAGTCTTCGATAAATGCCAAGTGTTCTTTTTTTTTTAATTAAGATAGAGTCACGCATGAAATTATAGAAGCTCGTGACACCGCAAGACTGGGACCAGATTGTGTTAGTTAGCGCCTCGTCGCTCGTGTTTTCGGTGAAGAACGGCACTACTTGGAGCGAGGAGGGCAAACCAGTGACGGTGTTGTATTGAACACGTGATATGCATTTTTTGTGTTTTTTCTCGATTTATTTGTTGTAGCATGCTTGCTATTTACTCTGGGGCTAACGTAAATAACTCTTCAGTTGAGAGTCAGCGCTGCGTCCTGTCGGTTGCCTTTTACTTTGTTCTCGACTTTGCGCTGTTTTGTGTTTAATTATGTCTGCGTACCAACTAGCCCAAACTTCTACGTTAATCAAAACATAACATGTAGAAAAAAGTATTACCAAATAAACATGTCGAAGATCAACACTTTTCGAGTGTGCCTTGCAGAGCTCCTGGAATGTGTTCGGGTTAGATTCACGTACTATGGTTTCAGGGAGGGAATTCCAGTTAGTAATAGCGAGAGAAAGTGAGCCGCGCTCGAGCTTCGAATTACAGAGATTTGTAAACGTCTTTCATTTTTTAACGCTACCCGCAATTAAAAAATTACGTCGTTCAGTGCATTTCCCGCTATAATTAGCGAGAATAATTGTTGTCACGCGACATAAACACCAATTCAGTTTTTCCGCTAAATTTATCGAGGAAACAGATGTCCTCTGACCTTACAATTCGTTGTTATTTTTTTCAGTTTGCCCGCTAAAGTTAGCGGAAAAAATCGGCGTCACGTGACCTATGATTTTAGATATATAATGATGCCACGTGACCTATGCTGCACAAGACTTTTTATAGTATTCTAAACTAATTGAAACTATCGCTTCTTAAATACTGCCTTTTTTTCTGCTTCATGTTTGATTAGCCCGTGAGGTTTCACAAAAAACATGTCCGCGCCAGGAAAGACTCCGCCGACTCAACTAAACGCGACTCCGTCGTGCGTAATTGTTCCTCGTATTTATTGCACCGTAAACCAGAGTACCGCCGCTCATACATCATTAAAAAGACGCGCGGTTCGCTTCAGACATGACTAAAAAAATTGTCTGCGGACACACACACGCCCCACAGTGGCGTACCAACTTGTTTTTGAGTGGGGGGCAAACCATAACCCCCCCCCCCCCCCCAGGGGCCGGGGCGGTGCCCTTGGTACCTTTTGGGCGCCACCGGCCAGTGTTTGCCGTGCCCAGTGGCGGCTGTTTCAGGGGGGGCAAAACACATGTCTTGCCCCCACTTTTAGAACTGGGGCGGGGGGGCAAGCTCCCCCCTTGCCCCCCCCCCCCCCCCCCGGTTGGCACGCCCATGTCCCCATGCATGTCCGAAGCACGATGCCTTGACACATCTGCATGCTTCGAACCGATCTGCAGGCAGTTTTCTATGGCCTGTGTAAATGAGCACGTCTCATACAATGTGTGCAGTTTTTTTTTTTTTTTTATTATGATGTATGCCCTTGGAGTAAGTACGGAACCTCGACAAGACTTTGTCCCGTCTCTTGTGAGCTGTATTGATCATGAATAACAGTCACCGAGTTTTCCATCTTAATACCTTGCTGCCGCTCTGATTTATACCTGGTTTCCTTTGAGAACGTTTCTCCATCACTGGTTCGTGTTTTAACCTGTTTCAGTGTTGCTCCCTAGTCTGGCGAAGCTCTTGCAGCTGGATGCCCTCAAATCCGATAGGCTGCCTTATTTCATGGCCCTCTCGGAGTCGATTATCAGGGAGCGAAAACACCAAGAAAACGTGAGATAAACTTCTTTCTTCGAAATTTCTACGTGCGAGGGCTTTTCATTGTGATTTAACGTGGTCTCTAAGGCCCGTTCACACGCTTGCGTTTGCTTACGACCGTGTTCTTGTTATCTCTTATGACCGGAGGACACACTGGCACGCTGGCGGCACCTAGAGGTAGCCCTGGAACTGCCCTTCCCTAGAGCAACAGTGGTTTGGCGGCGTTTGCGAGATTAAATGTAGTATCATTGAGAAATGGTCGTTTGTAACATTGCCAAAAGACAACTAAAGTCTTGCCAACTTGGCTTCACTGATGATGTATCTTGTATGGGAGACGAAACGTCCGATTAAGTTGTTATATTTGTAATGTAAAGTCGGTGTACTTTGTTTTACTGTCGAGACTGGTTATAACGAAGTCGGTTATAGCAATATAGCGAATATAGCGAAGCGATCACGATTTCCCATTCCCTTTTGCACTTCGTTATAACCGAAGTCGGTTATTGAGAATAGAGGAATCGTTGCGAATTGAGGGGGTGCCTTCAGAAAAACGAGGGGGGCGTACGCCCCCTTCCCCCCCCCCCCCCCCCCCCGCCTTCCAGAGGGGGTGTAGGAAATTAACTGAAAGGGTCAACCTGGCTGCGAGTGCGGTCTCACAGAGACGTGGGCCCCGGGGCGCCTCCATGGTTGCCGGCGCTGTTCGCCTGAAGCCCCCCTACTATCAGGACGAGCGAAAATTGACCCTCCTGTGACACCGGACCCCCTTCGAACTACCGCGACCCGAGCCTCCGCTGGACCATGCCGTGAGCGAGTAAAGAGTTCCGTGAGAGCTGGATTGCGATGTGATCCCATTCGGAGGGGACTGGTCGGAAACGCAAAAAAGTTTCACAACGGCCAGAAAAAAAAAAAGAAATAAATGGAAATGTTAAGTGTTCCAAACCTACCCGATGGATGGCGCCAGTGTGCTCTTAGATTTTAAGAGGTTTTAAGGCACTCGGTAGCAAGAACACGCAAGTGTGTCCTCTTATTCTCTCCCTGTTTATAACGCGCTGTTGCTATTAATATGAACTCTTATCATCAACTCGGCCAAGCTTCCATTTCAACAAGCTGAAAATATCTTTAGACCTGAAATAAACAGGTCTGCGCTGTGGCACTGAGCATGGTGCTACGTCGTGCTCAAGGATGTAGCATCATGCTCGTCCTTCGTCGAACTCCCCCCGCAGTTGGCAGCGACTGACTTTGTCAAGTGCTTTGCTGGAAAAGTATAAGCTGCAGATTCCATAGAGTGTGTTGATTCGTGTATTCAATATACACCAACACGGGGCCCTGACGTCACACCGTTCTGGCGGCGCTGCTTATCGATTGATGGCGAATTATATTGCGGTGCACAAGTTCGTCTGCTTCCTTTGCAGGGGTTGTGGTGGCGTCTGAACGCCGAGCTCTGATTGAAGGATAGAGGGTAGACCTCAAGGCAGCTTGTTTTGAGGTCTACTCACTATCCTTAAACCTGAGCCAATCAGAGCTCGGCGTTCTGACGTCACCACGACCCCTGAAAATAAGCAAACAAACTTGCGCTGCGCACTGGCTGTGATGATAACTTGCCTGGGTATCGCCATACCCTGCGAGAGTGTCTATACTCTAGGAATGCGCGCGGCCCGGTGTAGTTACGTAAACCACACACCCAATTTGCAGAGACAAGAGGACTTCTTACAACTCATGATGGACGTGCAAGAAGAGACCAGTTCCTCTGGCGCCGATTCCCAAACTGACGACAGACTTTTCAATCCGGACTCCGGCTCCAAAGTCTTTTCCATGGGCAGAAGAAGGGGTCTGTCTTTCTTGGCTAGCGGCGACTCGTCCATTTCATTCCAGTGCTGAATAGACCCGTTCCAAAAGTGCGCATTACCTTATAGTTGCTGCGCCAGTTATCTGAATCTGCATCAGTGTTTGTTCACCTGATTTGAATGCGTATTAGACACGAATGCCGCGTCAGCATTAGGCGAGGGCTCGGATCAAATCGGGTGCTTCTTGCCCAAGAAATGGCGACCGCCAGTGGTGCTTCATGGACTTTTGAAAAGATCTACTCGCAAATTGCATTTTTCGGATCTAATCGTATTCCGAGCTCTGTCATTTGCTAGGCCCCTTCTAGTGTTCGCCGTGGTCCACTAATTCTCCATGTTCTACAAAAAAAAAATCACGTACTTTTTTTGTGTGTGTGTGTTTAGTACCTACAGGACGACAGGCAGAGTGATTGGGGAATTAAGCGCTGGCGCCTTTTTCCACGTTTCAGCCTTGACGAAAAGCGAGGCGCTTGCCCAGTGCATCATGTTCTTTCTCGCCGGCCGCGACACGTCTGCGACGTTGCTGGCACATGCCATCTACTTGCTCGCCCTGCACCCCGAAGCACAGGCAAAGCTGAGGAAAGAGGCGGACGAATGCTTCGAGAAACACGTAAGGAAATCAGGGAGGGGGATTTGGCAGTCATAGGAGGCAAGACATGCGCATTCGTCATCATTCTTGGACCACTAACCCGCCCCAAGTGGCAAACGCGATGATGCTTCACGAGAGTACGCAACAAAGCGGCAGACGCGCGCGTCTTAGCGTCGCGGCGTGTCAGCATTTCGCTCGTTGGCAGACGCAGCAAGACGTGCTGACTACGACACTGACGCGAGGTAAACGGCGCTGCATGAACCAACTATTGATGACGTTTAGGGGGAAAGGAGCGGGCCAATTGTTTTTAAGCGGTTTTGGGTATGCACCCTCAATAGACCGTTTTCGAAACTGTCAGGCAACTTTGGTAGCTATCATCATCATCAGCAGCAGAGGGGGACAGTGGATAGCACTGACAGCGGCAGTGTAGAGGAGGTGCAGGCTTGTATCAGAATAGAGACGACTACAGGGGAATGGGATAAGGCAGAAAGGAAGGTTCCAGCAGTGTTGTAAGAAACGGCGTTCCAAGGAATGGCGTTCCTGGAACGCGTACCTTTTAGGAGGAACGAAGGAACGCCGCCGTTACATCTTGCATCGGTGGAACTGGAACGGGAACTCGTTATATTTTTACTGGAACGGAAAGAGTAACGGTGTTCTTTTTTTTCTTTCAGAGGGGTAATTTTTATTTTATTTCTAAGAGGGAAATTCTAAAAGTGTTAAAAGCACTATTTTTACGGAAAGCGGTATCTCGTTAACTGTTTGGTTACTCATCTATTAGGTTTATTTAGTGTGGTCCTCGTTTGGTAACACTCGTGTGTAGGAGAACCATTGAATATTGTTTTTGTTGTTTTTTTTGGGGGGGGGGAAGTTGGAGACTGCAGTACAAAGCTTTTAGTCAAAGGAAAAGACACAGAAAGCGGGACGTTTCGAACTCAGCTACTTTCTTTGCTTCAACGCATCCTCATACACCCAGAAAGCTAAGGCCGCCTACAGCCATCACTGAACTTCCACAAAGAGACCTACAGTTAAAACAAACAGTTACATCAAACAGGCTACCAGACATCGAACGCACCCTTGTATCCCGAACATTGGTCACTTAAAGAATACCAAAAAAACATTAAACTTTATTCCTTCTCTCCTTGTCCCCCCCTTTAAACTGAACAACAAATCCAACCTTCACGAGGAAGGACTTGTAGTTTTCAAGACTGACTTTCCAAAAGCACTACCCTCTTGTTCACTTGCTCATCTGGCGTACAGCAACATCGAGAAGCAACTGTTGTAAAGTTCGAACAAGAGATTTTGTTCGATTGAAACGTTCGAGGTACGTTGTCGTTAAACACTCTCGCAATATGGGGTAGCAGTACCCTTGGCTCGTCTGAATCGTCTACCACGGACGTGAAAATCGTTAAAAGCTGAGGTTTGTAAACTTGAATATATCAACAATAGAAACCCTGCTTCTGCTTCTTTCTTTCCCTGTTGCCCTTCATCACGGCATACAAAATCGTATGATCCCATTTGATGGGATAGATAAGAAAAAGAAAACGTAGCTTAATCTGACTAAATGCGCTAATCACCAAAATACAAATGGAACGTATATGTAACGATACGTTAAATTTTTTTTAACTGTAACGGTAACGATTTCCTTTCTCACATATGTAACTTGTAACGGGAACGCGTTCCAAAAGTCAGAAAGAACAAGGAACGAGCTTTCGTTCCTTTTTGTTTTTTTAGGAACGTGTACAACTCTGGTTTCCAGCGGGTACAGCGACAAGGCCAGACGACATACCCATAGAACGCATTAAGATACTAGAAAAAAACAAGCAAATTGAAGTTATGGCGCATGATTAATCAAATAGTTATGGGAGGAGAGGTGCCCAGTGATTGGAAACTGAGTGAAAGGATGCTAATATATAAAGGCATGGGTCCACGAATGATAACCTGATACACAGGACCTTGTCTTCTAGGTGGTATTGACCCAAGTGGTCAGAGTTTATGTTTGTGCGAGGCTACAAGATAATTTAAACGTTCCTTTGTTCGCGTCATGTTTTTCGTGTTTTCTTTTTTTAATTGACACGGTTTTTAGACACAGCGTTTAGTTCACCATCTTAAAATTAAAACCCGTATACGCGCAAACTAGCATGTACACAAATTCGCGTCTTCTCGCCATTTCGGTTTGGTACAGCCTTTCCAGGGAAATTGACCCTTTAGGGAATTCAGTCTGGCCACTTTGATCACTATCATCGATCTGTGGAACGGCATCTCTGCCATACCAATGGCGGCCTTCTAGTGACTGATAAAGGAAGATGCTGAAGATGCTCCTAAGCGGATGATGCGAGGCCTGCACATTCGGGGGGTCAGTACGACGCGAAGTGGGGATGGAACACAAGAGCTACGTACGCGTTTATTTCTAATAACTCAGATTCAGTCAATCTGTGGGCGGCACACAATCGGCTTTAAAGCACTTTGGTGTATAGAATTTTCACGAGGCATCTGAATTAGGTTGGAGTTTTGTTTTGAATACTGGTTCTTGGTCACCATTGAACTGAAAATGATCGAGAAAGAACCCTCACTGAACAATTCCTCGCGTGCCGTTGACTTTCGAAAGTGACGGTGCCGATACAAGTTCATTTCCGCCATTGATAAGGCGCAACCTAAACTGCTTTACAAACAACCAGATGGCACTAAATTTCGGAAAAGGTCTATTGCCTTCATAAGTGATTATCTGTCTTTTTTGTAGCCGTGAACGTGACGAATATTCGTATATCAAATATAATGATATATATTAAAAAGGTACTACAAAAAATATGTGTATGAAACAGAAGACGAATATGGCAATTCAACTTCATCCATAGATTCAGTTGAATTGCCATATTCGTCTTCTGTTTGATGAAAACTAGCATTCTTATAGTATTTTTAATATATATTTAGTTACTGCCGAAACAGCCGGTATGCGTCGAAATATTCGTTGTATGCATGAATTGTAATTTTTTTTCTTTTTGTGTGCGTTGCTTGGTCGTTGTTGTTTCTTTTTTTTTTTTAAAGTGTTGTACTGTTTGTGCGATCTAAGCTAAGTACATATTTAAATAAAAAAATATTTCAGCCTCATTTTTTTAAGCTGTAGCTTTTAAGAATTAGGTTAGTTTATTTAACGACAGAAATAATTGGCGCTTTTTTCTCTGATTAAGCCGAGTAACGTGAAACCATGTGTTTCCATAAAAGGGTCTTTTTTTGTTCTAACATTGACTTTTTACATCGGGGCAGTATACCTCCTTGTCCGCGTATTTTTTTAGAGAAGCACACCCTTATTACTCGCGATTACGAGTTTTTTTAAAAGCGAACGGTTGCGTCTTACTTAAGTTTTGAGGTACAATAAATAGGTCCAATTTTTTGCTGTTGCATCCCAGGGAGAAGAGTTAACAATGGACGTCGTTGCAAAGCTCAAGTACGTTCATGGGGTGGTTTCGGAGACTCTCAGGATGCTGCCACCTGCAACAAGGTGGGAACGATTCGCTCTTGGAGCATTCCCCATTCGTGCTTTAGCGAACGACTTTACTTTCCCTCTACACATAAATAGTGTCCGAAATCGCTTGGGACGCAAGGCCCATTCACACATTCCCGGTTTCTAAAGATGCCTTGTGTTTCGGAAGTTTATCGGCAAACGTATCACAGATGTCGTGGTGATTCATGAGGTAACGTAAGGAAATGTAAGCAAACGATCGTCCGTGAATGGGCATTTTCCTACATTCTAAAGAAAGTCTGCGTGGTCGCTTTTCTGCAGAACACGAAGACCGCCAATCGTGAAGGATGACAATGAATAGCAAGACTCAGAAAACGACAAGAAAAGAAAAAGTGCCATGTCCGCATAAACAATAGGCATAATTTGTTCTTTCTTTTTTTTTTTTGTTACTCGCTCATCTTTTTTATTTACATTGCACTTTGAGATTTAAGCATATTCCGAGTTTCGTCATTCGCTGGGATGCTTCAATTGTTCGCCGGGCTTAGCTGTATTCGTGTTCTGCAGAAAGGTGAACACGCATATTTTATATATATATCTATATACTCCGACGACGCTATGATTCTAGAAAGTCAATCGAGCAACGACAAAAGTGCTTCGTCACGACGCTCATCGCTCATACATCATGACGAAGACACGGTAGTGTTCGCTGCAGGAACGATGCTAGATTTATCAGCGGACATTCCTCGAACATGTGCGAATCATCGTTGCTTCACACATGTATATGCTTCCAACATCTCTGCAGATGGTTTTTCTATGACCAATGTAATTCGGAGTGCAAGTTCGTCTGCTTCGTTTTGCAGGGGTTGTGATGACGTAAGAGAGACACCGAACTTTGATTGGCTCTGATGGAAAGATCGTGGGTAGACCTCAAAAAGCAAGCTCCCTTTAGGTCTACCCACTATCCTTCAATCCGAGCCAATCAGGGCTCGACGTCTTTCTGACGTCACCACAACCCCTGCAAAAAGAAGCAGACGAACTTGCGTTCCGCATAGGGCCGTCACAAAGGGAAGAAACACTCCTCAGACAGTATGCAGACTGTCGTTTGTAGGATGTACTAGTGGTGCAACCGCGGCATAAAAACTGCAGCCACGGTTTCCGCGGCAGTGAAAGCGGTCATCGAAGGACCGTCTGCTACAGTTGTTGACGTTGGCAGTAAAGCGTTTGTATGTTGTTTTTTTTTCTTCTTCTGCAGACTCGAACGATTAGCTGCGGAAGACTACGTTCTCGGCGACACAGGCATCAAGCTTCCCAAAGGGTGCATCATCGCGATTCCCATCTACTCGATGCACCATGACCCAGAGTATTTCCCCGATCCCTTCACTTTCAAACCAGAAAGGCAAGAAACATTCAGGACGGTTCACACACTTTCCGACCGTTTACAACCGTTTGTTTTGAAATCCCTTAAAATACTTTACGACGAGAGAACACACCGGCGCAATCTATCGAGAAGCCGTGAAACACTTGGCATCTTTGTATATTTCACTTTTTTGTTTCGCGCGTCATTTTTATTTTTTGGGAGGGGTTTCGGAAAAAGCTTTTGACAATGTTATAAACGACCATTTCTTTTTAGATAGTACGTATATTTCATCTCGCAAATACCACAAAACCTTCGCTCCAGTGAAATGCAATTCCAAGGTCACCTCATAAATGTCTCCAGCGCGCCAGTGACTTGTTTAACACCGAGGTAGAGGGAAGTAGAAAATATTGAGTGGGGCCACCGGAGTGCTACTTGTGAAGCTCCACCTGTGGAAAATTAATAGAGGGCGCTACGAGCGAAGTGGCTTGGATTTGCATAAACAAAGTACACGAGTGCTACAACATAAGCTCTTGACCAAACGCGCAGATAATGTTTAACACAGAACGTATTATGTCAGCCGGTTATTATGCCCCTATAGCTGCTATGACTTGCACCTCACAAATTTATCTTGTTCTTTATTCGCTGAATTTCCCTGGGATCTTTGTTCCATGGAATACAGGGGTTCACTTGCAATCTCGTACGCGTGTAAAGCGAGATGTCCCGCCGGTGATGACTTCAGAGACAGCGTATGTTTCGTCAATCTCACATTCACCACGTACACCTTCCCAAACGAGAATAGAATCTTGTATACTACGCCTTCGAGGCAGTTCACAAACTTATTAACTTGCTTGACACCGAATTCTTCCTGTTTGTCGTGTTGAGAGCTGATTTCAGGACACAGCCGTTTCGGCTTGTCCGGAGCAGAAAGCGCCACCTTGACACCAAATGTGTTGGCGACCCTTTTCAAGTTATGTGAAACTCAATGTGAAACGCAAAATACACTAATGCAAGTTTTGTAGTGATTAAATTAGATTAAATTGACGTAGTCAAAATTCAATGTTGAACTAAAAACACTACTTGGCTAGGTGGCGCAAGTTACCGCCCGATTCAAAGGGAATAGCCACCATCCATCCATTCGTCCATCCATTTGTTCTCTAGAGAGCCTGTGTTACAGGGTTTCCAAACTGCTCGATCAAAGTCACGTGGTCTATGGGCCACATTCGCAATTCGCGACTCCAGCGAAATCGACGCCGCGTAGCGGCAGCGCCGAGAAGCTCAGGAGAGGAGGTCGTTTCGACTCTGTCGTCTGCTATCGCTGCTTGGTTCTCGTAGGCAGCATAGAAACAATCATCGTTTTCAGTAATTATTTTATGATTCCGCCGTGTCATTCCTACGCACAGACTAGGAGAAGGTTTCTACCGTCGAAAAATAGCTTTGCTTTCAAATGTAACACTGATTTTCCGCTGCAGTGCAGGAATTTGTGGTGGTCCGCGTGCTGAACGACGAAAACGACCTTCTTTCGTCCGCCATTTTGCCTGAGCAGCGCGCCCTCTATAGTTCGCTGGAGTCGCGAGCTGCGAGGAGGTGCCGAAAGCGTCGGTCATCTGCGAACATCTCCGCCTTTCCTTCTGCTTTCCACCTCGCCACCTGAAAATGCAGCGCATGCGCACCGCTACTAATCTCCGCCGCAGGAGGCATCCGCCATTAAATTGCAAACGCTTCTTATGGTTTGAGACGAGCCCTCTTTTCAATCTAGGCGCTCTAGTGTTCTCTCGTCCTAAGAGATCGCAAGAGGCAAATTGTGTGTTCGGGCTAACATTGTCCCTTTGTGCATGCCACTTTACTCCCGTTTGCCTGTTGCGTTTGTTTTTTTACGACAGATTCATCGGCGAGAATATCGAGTCAATTCGTCCGTACACCTACCTACCGTTCGGGGCTGGTCCTCGGAACTGCATCGGCAACCGGTTTGCCCTGGAAGCCATCAAGATTGCCCTGCTTCACGTGGTCCGAAGCGTCGAATTTTACCGTAGCCAAAACACTCGGGTGCGTAAAATATTTACCGGAGACCTTCATCTTCAAAGTCCTAAAATGCATAAAATGCACTATTTAGAGAGCGATGGTTTACATTTGTTTAGAAGGCATTACACAATCGTTTCGGGGAACAAAGAAAAACCGTTTATTCATTTACTCGCTAAATTTTGCGAGAAAATTGACGTCACATTCTATGACGAGTCATAGAATTCTCTGACATCAGGACTTGACGTGACCTAAAACGATAGGATATCAGGTCACGTGACTTCAATTTCCCCGCTAAATTTAGAGGGGATATTGACTTTATATGACCCGGGGCCACGTGACGTGACGCCATGGTGTTCCTTGATCTAACGTCACACGTCGTCAGGTCACGTGACCTCAATTTCCTCGCTAAATTTAACGGGCAAATGCTCGGACGGTCGAACAGGTTTATGCGATTAGGTGAGTTCGTTAAAAACCTTTCACGCTTTAAAAGCGATTATCTTGTAACCCGTTTCCAGCTTCACAATCTCGGATATGAGTCGAAGCGCGTTCAGTTTCTTATAAAACTTGAGATAAAAACAAATTAACCTACACCTGAAATGGGGCGCAACAGCCGCCTTCTGGGTCGCTGGTGGCAACTGAAAAGAATCCGCCTGGTCCGGGATTCGATCTCGGGACCTCTCCCAGACTAGCGGCGCGCTCTACCAACTGAGAGGAGCTGGCACTCAGTGAGCGAACGGAATTTAACAATTTTTCGGCGATCTCCATTCTTATGGAGAGCGCCAGTGGCGCTCAGATTCAGGTGGAAGTTCGTTTAGTCTTACCTAAATATTATCCTCGTCGGGGACTTTTCCTAAAATCTTCATATCAATCATTAACGTCTCATTTCACCCTTGCGGCGGTTATGATGAGAACTCGTAGCAACTGTTAACATTCGTTCGCTCTACTCATTCTCATGTCCTGGTTAGCTCAACTGGCAGACGCACTAACCAGCCACTCCCCCTTTAAAGCCCCTAGGGACCCTGAGGGTATTTGCGATTAAATAAATAAATATAGCACTCCGCTTGTCTCGCACAAGATACGGGACCGGACATCGGACCAAGTGGAATGTTTTGAGCGGCCACCAGTTGCCTGATTGCGCGAATTTCGTTCTGTTTTTAAGGTGGAAGTCAATTTATTCTGACGCAAATTTTCTCCATCTTTGGTACTTCCCTTAACATCATTGTATCAATGAAGCCGCTCAATATCCAAACCAAGAAGTTGCATCGGCATAAACCAACCAATTCATGCCAACCCATTGCGTAAATTATCTCGCAAAAAAAAAAAAAAAAAAAAAACGGATTGCAACAAGAGATTCAGTGATTGCTCCTCGAGGCCGACGAATAAGAAATCAGCTGGTTTTGTTCATTCAGTTTAGGCCAATAAGATATTAGAGCGGCATGGCCCCCTAATAATCATGCGATCCCCGTGGCAAATAAACAAAAATGAACCCTGCCCCTTCCGTCAGCCATTGGTACCAAATACTGATCGCTCTTCTCATTGGCTGGAGTGATTGAAAGAAAGCAATGAGTGGCATTCCCTGTGTGCCTAACAGGGCAGTGTAATTCACCGAGGGACTTCTTCAGAATGTGCGCACTTGAGTCGTCTGACTTGACTGATTTCGTTCAACGGTTCCGTAAACCCGCGGTGGCACCACTACTACATCATACAAAAGACTGCAGACAACGCCTGAGACATGTTTCTTCCTTTATGACGAACCTGTCAAATTGGTCATACAGAAATTGTTTCCAGACATGTTTTCAAGCGTACATCCCCAACAGTCTTGGACATAAACGCGTCAACGCGTGCAATAAAATAATAATTTCCAAATGAACAATAACAAACCTTGCAATGCTCCCTGGGAATATTTTAGATGATAGTCATGAAATATCGATTAAACTTTCGGACGCGTATAGTTTTTATTCCACAGCTCTACAAATATTTTTTTTTTGCGTAGAATCTTATGTGTCACATTCACGAAATTGTCAATTTTTGCTTTTTTTGACAATAGATCGTTATGTTACCGAGGAATGTAATCGCCTGGGTATCATAGAACGCAAATCAAATGAAATTTTGATATTTTTTCGATAACTTTTTGCTCCACGAAATGTCCCAAAAGGTAGGCCATGCAAACCTACGATGGTAACACTCCCGAACGTGCTAGAGGCATAACCGCAGATAATTTTGCCATTCTGTCTGCACAAAACAGCGTGTCTTTTGTTCGATGTAGGAGCAGTGTGAATTCGGCTTAAAGGGCGTCTCCAGCCTAAAATGGGGGTCATTAATTTTATATAAAAACCTCGTGGAAGGTACCAGAACCTTCTCTTGGAAGTGTCCAGAAAAGTTCAGCTGAATCGTAGAATAAAGCGTATAAAAAGCTTACGGAAATTCCCGTATTGCAACTCACTCGATAAACGAGCGGTGACCTAACAGGATTAGGATGCCGTCTCCTTGGGGCTCCCCTTCCTCCGCCCTCCTCGCCATCCATACGTTGCTTCGTTTCCCGCCGTCCCGCCTGTCGTCATTGCGTCGGTCGCGTCGCGTCGCTCACATGTTAGCAGCAACTCCATGTTACAAACAAGGGCAAAAGGAGAGGACGCAAGAAAAAACACAGCGCTGACTTATACGTTTCCCTTTCTACTTCTCTGCAACAAGCAAGAACTTAGTACAAAGAAAACAACGTTACTAGTACTCAATTAGTACTCAACTAGTAACCTTGAATGCAACGTTACTAAAAACTCAATTGGGAAACTGCCATAAAAGCTAGAGTCACTAAATAAAGCTACGCTTTCAGAGTACCGCATTCCTTTTCTTTGGCATTTTGCCGACAATACGGTCGCTCTATCCAACAATATTCTGGTTCGCTGCGGCATCATTGGGCAGCGGCAGTCACGTGCGTCGCTATCATCATCATCGCGTTTTTTCAGCGCCACCATCTTGGGTCCAGCGATCATCTGCGTGCTGCTGTTTGCTGTTTACTGTGCGCACACGCTGAAGTCCGTCGTTCAGCACGCGCTTTTTTCGTGTTACGTCGAGATACGAACATAACGACTTCGATTCGCTGCCACAGCTGCGGCCGCGGCAGCTCGCGTAGGCGACGGCTACAGCTCGGCTTGGCTCAGCTACATACACCTCTCCATTTCCGCGCGGACCCAAGATGGCGGCGCCTGACGCGCTTCAGACGCGTAGTTCGGGAGTTTCGGTACTCTGAAAGCGTAGCTTTATTTAGTGACTCTAATAAAAGCCTCCTTCAAAAAACATGGCTCCGTTCCGTACACGAGAACCAAACTAATAGCGATCGCAACGCAGCCATTTCTCCCGCACCGGTCACTCCGGGAAATACACGGCTGCACGTATTGGTTCAAGTCCAGTCGCGCAAGGGCCAGTGGCGCCATCTCGCAAGGCCATCTCGCTGAAGCTATATAAAGCAACTTTCATGTTTTGACTCGTAGCTAAAGGGTGGCGCTGTTATCGTATTTAGTTTGGTTTTGATGGACGCCAGCGGTTTAAGTTTCAATGGTACGTTTCCCGACTGAGTGTTTTAGTAACGTTGATTGAAGGTGTGTGAAATTGCGCGGGCGTGAAGACGTACGGTGGCTGTTTTTTTGGATGGAGAGACCTTTTTAAGAACTCTTCCGAAATCTTTTTGCAGGTTCCTTTGGAATTTCTTTTTCGCCTTAGACTGCTCCAAGCCAAGGACGTCACTGTCGGAATTCGGAAGAGGCCAGTGAAAGTTGCCGAAACCGGGTTGTAGGACATCGTCAGGATCCTGATGCGACGCGACAACTTCTGTGGTCCCGCATGCTGTTTTAGGCCAATCAAGGTCAATCTATATACTACATCAACACATTTCGGGATCAGGAGATGCAAATAAAACATACGTGTTGTCACGTCAAGAAGAAAAACAAAACGCAAGTGTTGCGCATTGCTTAGTTTCTGCGCAAAGTAGTTCTTACAATATTTAGTCGTAGGGAGCAGAAACAATGCGTTTTGCGTTTGAAGCGTGCTCGTCTGGACAATATAACATATAGCTGATATGCCCTTAACGAAACAGCAAGGGGAGCGAAGCTGGCAGAAGAATGCGAAGAGGGAACTTCAGCGAAACCTCAGAACGGCGTGCCGACGTTTCACCAGGAGACCTAGACCTACATATATATATATATATATATATATATATATATATATATATATATATATATATATATATATATATATATATAACGGGCATGGTGGCGGGAGGCCGAAGGCGTGGGTATAACTGGGAAGAAAAAAAAAACCTTCGGTGAAAACAGCAACAACGGACGATTTAATCTTCGACGTTTCGGCCGGAGTCCGGCCGAAACGTCGAAGATTAAATCGTCCGTTGTTGCTGTTTTCACCGAAGGTTTTTTTTCTTCCCAGTTATATATATATATATATATATATATAATTTAATTCAACATATAAGGGTGCAAATTAATAAGGTTCCGTAAAAACCCGGACTCTTTTTTTTTTTTTTTTTTACTGTGGTTCTTGAAGCGAATATGAGTATAGCTTACCACGTATTTGTATGTATGCGCGAAGTATTTCACCCTAAAGCATTTAGTGCTTCGACTTTCCCGCACAGCACTCTGGAGAGCCGATCACTCCCCTCTACGGGGAAAGCTCAGTGAATGACAGAATTAAAAATATGTCTAGACCTAAAAACAAAGAAAAAAAAACAGTCAACGCAGTGGCATTGAATATGGTAGCAGGGCGGACGTTTGTTTGTTTTTTTCTTTGTCTAGATATGCCTTCTGGCCGTTCCCTCTGGATTCTCTTCCCTCCGAAAGAGCATCAAAGGATTATTTCCTTTGATGCTCTTTTACAACATTTCACCCGGCAAAATAATATTTCTCTTCTTTCTTAAAGCTTGCAAACAAATTTTCTAATTTAGGACAAAATTAATTTCAAAAGTAATGAGTAATCTTCTCGAAATTAATGCCTGAAAGTAATTCATTACATTACTCATTACTCCAAAAATTAATTTAATTACTGGAATTCCCATACAGTAATGTCATTACTGCCATCTCTGCTCTATCTATCTATATATATATATATATATATATATATATATATATATATATATATATATATATATATATATATATATATATCAGGGTGTCGAACCGGAACCGAACCGAACCGAAAACCGGAACCGAACCGTTATATTGTTATCGCGATGAACCCGAACCGGAACTGAACCGGAAAAAAAATAACGGTTACCGGCTCATGTCAAAACGGTTCGGCCACGCGCTGTTGACAATGAATGTGCTATCAATGCCATTTGTGTTTTAAGTGCCGTCAACTGACACACACCTCGCTTACATATTTTTCTTCTCCACTCAGTCTTAGGAATATAAACGCTGCATCCATGAATCTTGACATAGGAACCAGTATTGCGCTGGTCGCGGCTTGCACGGAAGAAAAAGAATTGGAAGGCCGTGCAAAAAAAAAAAATCGCGTCACGGGATTTCATTTTCCTACAATCTCGTAAATCCTAAATGCTGCTCTGTGCTCATTTCATAACACGTTTCTAGAACGCGCGAGTTCTTGAAGCTTGCTTCCATCGGAATGAGAAAAGAAAAGGCTGTGGAGTTTGATAATATTTGAGGGAGAGAAAGAAATTTTATTTACAGTTGAAATGAGCATTCATGAATTATATCTGCTCTTCGCTGCCCCAACCACCGGTCAGAGTATATCGAGCTATGAAGTGTCAAGATTTACATGCCGTATTTTTTCGTACCGGAAACTCGATAAATGCGGGGGAAAAAAACAGGGATACAAACCTTAGTCGCTCGCGGAGAAGCGAAGCTGCGCGCACTTTCGAATTTGACAAAGGATCTGCCGAGCTTCTGTTGCTTCCGTCGCCTTTGTTTGTTTTGTACCGTTTTCGGTGTGCCCTCCGGAATTTGGGATTTATTCTCCTGCGCATTCCTCGCGTTTCTAATTTTACGACTTTGCCTAAACTGCAAATTTTTGCGCAGTAGAGAACAAAAGCGGGAAATGGAAAATTTCCCGGGTCGTCCTACGCTTTGTGGTATCCTTAACCTTTTTTGTAGTTGCAGACTAGTGCTTATTTTGATTGCTGCAGAAGCTGTTGAAGGGGCCACGAAAACAAAAACAAGCTGGTATTTGAAAAAAAAACGGCTTTATACCAATAACAATGATACCAATTTTAACGCCACTTAAATACAATTATGTATTTATTTTTGAAAAAAAGATCAACCAGTGGCAAGTTCTTTTTTTTTGCGAGAGAATAGCCTACTTCATAAAGCAGCACCTCATAGTAACCACGTGGTCACTGGAACAGAAGTGGTTACCTTCTCCCGCATCCCTTTAGACGTCCAGGTAATATAGTGTGCGGTGTAGTTAGTTTTGTGCGAGTGGCGGCCGCTGACGAAAGCCAGCACCACGATGCATCCGGTTTCGTATAGGCACTTAGAAGCTAACATATTTGTGAGACAGCGAACTCTTCTTTTTTAATATTTATCCTATTACGTCCTTCTGGCGTTGCGTTCGGTGAAGTGTTTTTCATATTCCGTATCTTGTGCTATATTTACGGCGCTATGCGAATTTGTAGTTGGCGCCCGCTGGAGCCGCCGCTGGTCACGTGGTAGGCCCGCGCGCCGCCGCCCTGCGTCGCCGAGCCGTAAAGCGACGCCGCCGCCGCACGCTGAGCGTTGTGCGAACGCCGCTTCAACGCGTTTCTCCACGCCGCCGTCGCCGCCGCCGCACAAGTTTGTCTGGTTCGGGGCGCCGCCGCCGTCATCTGACCGGCGCACAGGTCGATCACGTCTGCTTGCGCTTTTTCAGGAGTTTCCTTTGGGCTCTAAAAGTTACTTATTCATCTTAGTTTTTTGTTATACTTCAAACAAAGATGAATAAGTTACTTTTAGAGGCCATAGGAAGCTTCCGAAAGAGCGCGAGCACCACGTGACAAATATGGGCCAGTCACGTGATAAATAAGGGCCACTTTTCCGTGGCGCCCGCGGGCGCCAACTACAAATTCGATAGCGCCGTAAATATAGCTCTAAAAATTTTTTTTCTTCGTTGTAAAATCGTTTTATGATATCCTTTTTCCATCTAAACTGTTTAAAAAAATGTTTTTTTTTTCTTTGCATGTGTCCTTTAAGGGTCTAATTAGAGTTACCGAAGGCTAGTTCAAATAAAGAAAGCTGTATTTTCTCCCCACTGTTCCTTCAATTGCTTACACGCCGAGGTGGCGGGATAGTTAGCGAGTTCTACTTGTAAGTGGGTTTGTAAGGAGGTCGCGGATTTTACAGCTACTGCGTCGGACCCAATTAGATGAAGTCCGAATGCGTAAACGTCGGTGAGGTAACCTTTGAGTGCACATAAAGAAACCATTCCTGGTAGAAATCCCTGCGCCTTACACAACGATGTATCCCGTTTCGTATGTGCTGATTTCAGATGTTTTATTTGTAATTTATTTTGATGTTGCAATTTGTCATTTATAATTTCCGAACCGGTTCGCGAACCGGTTCAGCGCCCCGAACCGGTTCGCGAACCGGTTCGCGGATCGAATTAATCGAACCGGAACTGAACCGGAACAAAATAAATTTACCTGAACCTGAACCGTAACCGAACCCGTATTTTTTTCGGTTCGACACACTGATATATATATATATATATATATATATATATATATATATATATATATATATATATATATATATATATATATATTTATATATATATATATATATATATATATATATATTTATATATATATAATGTATATGTATATATCAATGACCAACTGACGACGCGCGGTGCAGAGAAATGAAGGCTGCAGTCTGATAGAATCTTCGGGATTCATTAGTGAGAACGCACATATTGGACAAAGATCACCGTGACACTAACATCATGACCCTAATAAATGCCGACAAGGAGCGATTTGGTAGTCACAGCGCAGCGGAGGCTCCAACACGATATAGCCTGGGGCTGGCACTTTCCGCACATGGTTTGTCTTTCGCATCAGGTTACCCTGTGGCGCCTCGTCGCCTATGGAGTGCAGCTTCAACATGCACCAGCCTCACGGGTGGTGGGAGGGGAGAAGAGGGGGGGGGGGGGGGGGGTGGGGAGTCAGAGCAGCTTTAAGTGGGGGGGGCATGCGTTTAGAACCTGTGGAGGCGGCTGCCGCCATCGCCCACCCCCCCTCCCCCCGGTTCCGGAGCCCCTGATCCACCGTACGCGTGAAAATCCCTCACTTCGCTCGGGGAAGCTTTAATATAATCTCAGGCCCGAGCTTACATCAGCCATCATCGCAACTGCCAAGGATTCGGTCAGATGGGCCCATCCGGATGCCGGCGATAGAGGCGATCTGCGCGGACAGCCGCTTTGGACGAAACGTCGCAAGGTGTGTCGCTGGAACGTCGCGGTATACGAAACAATCTGTCGATGAGACGTCGTTCGAGAAATTGATGACCACCGCTGGGCAGGGAACTCGCTCGTGTAGATTTTGTTGAGCTCAAATGTCGAGACTTTTCGCATGAAACATCGAAATATCATCTTCGCTGTGATGTTCGTGTAGTTTGTGTATGAATTTGAGTATATCTGCCTCACCTTCTTTTCTTTAAAGCAGCTGTGCAACGATTTTAACGCTGAAAAAATTTGCATCTTTTTACATTGTTTATCTTGTCACAAAGGACACAAAACACATCTCCTTCCTTCGAAATGTTGCGATTCCGCCGCGTAATCGCGAGGCAAAAATTAGAATATTTCCCAACCTGCAGCCGCGAGCGGCGGCCATGAGAACCACACGGCGTGACGTCATATTGGAATTGTAAAAATGTAGCAAGTTGTGCAAGTACCTGCTCGATAAAAGGTAATTTTTTTATAAATCTTGTCGTTCCAACATAAACATAAATGCTTCAAAAACCTGGTATCATCGACAAAACTTTTATTATACGGAGTTTTAGTGGCGCCATCTATCCGAGGTCAACAAAAGCGTCCCGTCACCTCTATCTACTATGCCGCGAACAGTCGCCAGAAGCCGGAGGGGGAGGGGGACAGAACCGGAGGGGGACTGGCCGGACCTGGACGAGGCTTTCCTCCTTTCGACATGTTTATCGCTCTGCGCAAGCACGTGGTCTCGCGAGCGGGTGTGTTCTCGCTGCTCACTGATGGCTCTACAGAGAGAGCTTCACCGGACCCCGCGTGTCCCCCATTGACGTCACAGCGCACGTGACTCGGAAGATGGCGAAGGAGTTGAGAGGCGCCGAAAACCTCAATCTTTGTCCATTTTTAAAATAAAAACTAGGACATGCAGGCAAAAACGGTTTTTTGTTATTTACTTCAGAAAGGTCGAGACACCAACTCCCAAATTATTTAAGCAAAGCACTGAAATTGTTGCAGAGCTCTGCAACAATTTCAACTGTGGCAACCAAATTAAGGAGTTGAAGGACAGGTTGTTACTTCTGATCAACGAATCACATAAAAATGACTGAATACGACTCCTGTTGACTCGTGATCAACGAATCACATATAAAAATGACTGAATACGACTCCTGTTGACTCGTGTTTGCTCTTCATTGCTATTATTGGATTGGTTGCCACGAGGTGCATGAAACGCACGATGCACGAGTTTTTCAGTGATTCTGCGCTGTTGGTCCATCGCAATGAAAGAAACCGACGAGTCAGCGTGCGTTCGAAACTGCCCAGCATTCCAAACTCGTCAGTTTTTGTGAACTTGCGGTTATACTTTGTCTTCAAATTTTTGCGCAAGGCCGTGCAAATCGCGCTATACTTCGTCTCAACCTACGATGGACTAAAGGCCAAAGCTACGGACCGCCAGATCCAATCACGAGCCACTTAGAAATTGTGCGGTATTTCGCTTCGATGCACATATCGGTGCCCGCGTCTCGGACCACTGATGAGGGGACGGCTGGACAGTGGTTCAAATCGAAGAGCACTCAGTGACTCTACAATTTTACATCGCAAAGAAAGCCACGACATATAGGCTCTTTGCAGCGTCGAAGCTATAGAAATGATGCGGCGCTTTTGGATTCGAGCATTATTCGTCCACCCCTAATCAATGTTAAGCGTGTCATAGTATAGCGTGGAACCTGATTGGACCTGGCGGCCCGTGGATTTGGCCTTTAGTCCATCGTAGGATGAGACAAAGCATAGTGAAGAAAAATCTGAATGGTTTCAATCGTGGTTTCATCCCGAATTTAAATCGTGATTAGAAGTACTCCGGTTTTACTGTGATGATTTATATCGTACATTTTATGAAAATAAAATACCATAAATATATTTTGTCTATCGTTTGTTTGTGACTTAATGCTTTTCATGCGCATTTATTTTGTATTTATTCAAAAAATAACAAAACAATGAAAATATTTACTAGGCTGAACATGACTCAGAATATATTCTGCTGAGCAAATTAAAAAGGAGCTTTCTTTCTACCTTCCACTTGATTCGCTCCATCCAGTTCTCTGGCATCCTATGCAAGCAAATTGAAATGCGAAGGACGGAAACAAACACAGAAAGTATGCGTCCTCACAAACGCACACATACCGACAGAAAGAGATAGAGAGAAAGAAAGAGGGACAGATAGACAGTCACAAAGATACAGACTGAGTTATAAATCTGAGGTAGATGTTTTTTGTTTTGTTTTTATTGGTCAGCATAATTGTTGTGTCTTACACGAGCTTGCTGCTTTTCTTTTGAGACCATACCACCACCTTACGCTCTTTAAAACTAAATGAAAATGCCTATGTTGATGGGCGACTAGACGACTGTGCACGAGTTCAAAAGCAGAAATCATTATTTTAAGGTAAAGTGATTGAAATCATATAATGCTAATTTGGATCAGAAAAATCCCACTCAAATAAAATAAATTTGGTTTATATGCTTTTTTATTCAAGATGTTTTCCGTATTCCTGTGAAGTTGGGGCGTGAGGGCACGACTTTAGAAAGTGCTTCACTAGAGCAAGAAAGTATGCACTTAGCCAAACCACGTGACGTTCCCGTACCCTTACACTGTACGCAATTTGTGATATGAAGTACATAGAAACGCTTAGAGGGAATTCCCAAGGTGGAATCGATTTACGCATGAAGGGATTTACTTATACCAGAAATGGAGCACATTTCTCGCCTTCTAGGCGACTTGTCGCCGTTGAAAACGTCCGCGAAATCCAGGAACCGCCCCCAGACCTCTCCAAGACTCGCGAAGCGCTCTACCCACTGAGCTAGCCGTCAGTACAGTCAAACGAATGTTAACAGGTTCTACCACTCTTGATCGTGACTGCCACAAAGGTGCGATCAGACGTTCAGGCAATTATTAAGTAACATCATCGAACGTCTGGGGATCCGTAGGAACTAACTGGGGATCTCTAGGCCAGCGCTTTGCCTCGTTGTATCTGACGCGGCTATGAAACTAAATAAAGCCTCGTAATCGCAATATAGAGCACAGATGATAAATTTGCTCTGTGACAATATAGACAGAAAAAATCTTCGGAATTAAAACATAAAAATAAAAACAATATGGAAAACGTTTCAGAAGAGTCGGAGCTTTTTTTCCATTTCAAGGTGAACAATTACCCTCGCTACCAGTCTTCGTGTATTTGACGATCAGAAACATAAAAAAATAACCGTTACAACTGCTCTCATTTCCGTTTGCTTGTTTTACTCGCATTAACGTGTTACTTTTTTTTAAATATAAAATACTTTTCCAGAAGTTTAACTACTAAACTATGCCCTGTTTCATTATAAATAAGAGTGCAATCAAAGATATGAAGACAAACAAAAAAGAAAATGCGGACACACGCACTAAAGATGCAATGTCACGGCGTATTCACCACATTTGGTAGGTTTACTAATACCCGTGCCACACGGGCAACTCGAATGCCATTTACAAAGAATGACATTTCAGCGATCGGCCAATCAGCGCGCGACACTCCGAGCGTGGCGTGTTCCACGCGCGACAGATCGCCAGCCGATTCGTCGATCACACGAATGTCATTCGTTCTAAATGGCATTCGAGTTGCCCGTGTGCTACGGAAGCCGCGAGCCGCACTTTAACACGCAAAGAGCCACATGCGGCTCGCGAGCCGCAGCTTGGCCACCCCTGGTATACAGCATAGGCCAATGCGCTGTTTACTAACAAGCACCCACGACGCGGAGTTTTCACACGATGTATGGGCACTGCACGTGCGCAGGAACCAGTTTCGCGTCAAGTGAAGCGTCTGCTTATGCGCAAAGCGAATACCAGCGCCACCTCAGTGGCGTGACGTCAGGGCCGCGTTTCGGTGTTTATACCATTGTTATTGTTGTTATTAGAGAGGATGAGGCCTACGATATCTGGGTATATAAGTTGCACTGCCAATAAAGGAGATATATTGCCCAAAGGGAACACTACAGTAGTTTCTGAGATTGTCTACTTGTAATCACAACTCAATCTCCGGCTTGTGAGCATTCTAAAAAACCGACTGCGATTATATTGATACGGGTATGATTCCCCAATTAAAAACTATATCAAATATTCTAACACGCTTCTATAGCCTGATTCATAAGGTGCAATTGTACTTACTATTTCGCAGTTGCGACGTCGCTCGCGCTGCAAAAAATAGTGTGGTAGAAGCAGCGGTCTTCACCGCCGCACTTGCGAAATCGCGAGGAAAATCGCACCATGTGAATCGAGCATATTTCTGCGATTCGGCTCAGATACAAGATGGCGCCGACGGACGTGCGACAGGGAATCGTCAGCAAGCGATAGCTTCCCGTACGGCAAGGGGGCCAAGCAACGATGGACTGATTTTACGGATGTGTGGGCCGCGCGCGCCGGGAGCGACCATTCGTGACTGGACGCCGCACGTCCGATGTTGCCCTCTGCAAGTTTCTGCGTCGAATCGCAATCGCAATCATCGAGTTGCCATCTTTGATTCCGTTTTTAATAGGAAAATCATACGCAGATCAATCTAATCTGTTTTTTGTTTAGAAAGGTTAGAGCCCACAGATTGAGTTATGACCACAAATGAACGATCTCAGAAACCACTTCAGTGCCTCTTGAAGATATGCTGGCGTCTTTGTCATCTCCACCGCTGGAATATGATGCTCGGCAAAACTGCGACACTCAAATATTTCATCCCAATAAGATAAAGAAAATAGAACTTCAAGTAGATAATAGTCACAAAAGCTTGAAAGCCTTTTTTAGCCCTGCGTTTTTACAGCTGTAAGTCTCTACAGCCATCTACAGAAGAAAGTGCTTCAACGTTACGTCCCATTGTTCAGTCATCTCAAACGTTAGAAGATAACCTTAGCTCTCGGTTAAACATTTACCCTGCGGTCCCTCTGCTAAAACAAGAGACAGTTTGCAGACATTGTCTGACGCGTCTGTCTTTCCTTGTATGGCGGCGCTGTCACTTTGGCCATACAAAAGCAGACCGGTTTGGAGCATATACGTGGTCATGAAGCAAACAGCTCCGAACATGGGGAAGGCGAGTCCTCGGATAATTCTCGCTATCATGTCTGCGGGAACACCGTGTCTAGTGTATGACGTGCGTGCAGCGGGACTAGGGCTTTATCGTGAACGTATATGGTCGCAACGTATCGCCAACGCCCCGTTCGCGTCAAGATAGCATTCTTCGCGAGTATCTTCGTCCAGAGATAAGCGACGTTTGATAGCACCGGAAAGAGACATCGGAGCCTTCGAGGTTCCGGTGCCGAACGCCTGTCGGATCACGGCGTTGATCCTGTAGCTGCTACAGTTATAAATAGCATATTGTTCTCGTCGACGAAACAACGTATCACCTTCCAAAATAATCACTGGATAAGTAGGACTCAGTGTTGGACAAAATACTCGATAAAAGTATTTAAGTTAAGTTACTAAATACCTGCATCATAAAGTATTTAAAATACTACTCAAGTTACTTTCACTGTAAAGTATCTTGAGTAGAGTACAGATACTTAGAAATGTATTTCAGTTACTTTTGAAGATACTTCCGCACTGCTTAATTTGTATCGACGTCATTGGCAACGGCAGTTATTTAGCTACGCAAACCTGGGTTACCAGAATGGTTTATTAGCACGCAATAACAGAAAACGAAAAAAAAAAAAGTATCGTAGGGCTATTTTATGCAGTCCGACTATAAGAGCAAAATATTGTCACGAATGATAAATGATGACGCGGCGAATAACTGAAGAAACTAAACGTTTAATGGGGCGAACTTGTTCCCAAAACAAAAGAGAGAAAGGCTAGCGTCGCAGGCGTTGATGTCAGCGAAACAACAAGATCGACCGCTGGGGCGAGGCTGACTCCGGACCGCCACTCGGAGCACCTTTTGTACCCGCGTGTGTTTCTGGAACATTCGGCGTAGAAAGTTCGGCACGTAGAACTTTCGTAACGCAATCAGACGAAAAAAATTCTCGAACTTACCAGAATGTCAAGTTGAAGGAATAAATAAAAGAGAAGTCCGCTTTCTGGTATCGAACCCGGAGCCTCCGCGCGAGAGCCAAGCGCGGTAACCATCCGGCCACGCGCTCGCTGGGCGACGCGCGTGGCAGTATCACTGATAGATGTTACAAAACATTTCTGGGACAACAAGAAAGAGGTCGCTTTGGCTATTGGGGAGAAGATCAGACCATTCCGGCCTGCATGAACGATGCAGCGTGCACGGTCCTCAGCTAAGCACAAAAGCCGAAGTGGGTCAAGCTCGCATCCTCTGAAGACTGCTTTTGGGACAGATCCGGCACCTAACGTCATGGACATTCCCACAAGGCCTGTAAGCACGTGCACAGGCCTTGTGTTGGGTAAACACTGAGGTGTGGGGGCAACAAACGGGATGAGCGCCTCGCCGATAGTGACATCGCTGAATATCACATCCTGCGGCGCAACTTAGACGCATCGTTTCTACAATCCATATTCCCTATACGGGGAGTTCACTATAAACGAACTTCAGACACGGATATGAGTGAATGGGTGACAAAGAGAACCCACATAATAGCCACGGCACGTCACCCTGCTCGCAGTTAGTTTCCTGTCCTGTTCTCTGCTTATCAATGTTCGCTTACAGACAGTGTTCGCGAGAGCAATAAGCGCCGAACTGACAACAAAAAAAAAAAAAAACCTTGACGTTTTGCTTTAGCGGGGTCAAATATACAAAAAGCAAAACAAAAATGTCTTCTTTTTTGTGTGTGTCCACTTCTCATTTTCTTCTATTTGTTATTTCTTGACACTCAAGTCTGCATTGTTCTCGTAGGTCGTTTCCCGGTCTGCTTTCGCCTCCGGGTGGCATCTTTACTTCCGTAAAACCACACCTTTGGTTTGAGGATTTTTTGGGGGGAAACAAAAGGCTCCTTTGGGGAGGCGAGGGGAGAACCTTCATTGTACGAACTTTCGGCTGAAATATGAGTCACAGTCGGCAAGAAAGCGATATTTTCACGAGCTCAATCTAAGTCACCGTAGCTAATCGGAGCTAGAAACAGGATTCGGTTGCTCGAAAAAATGTTCACGTTTCCTCGTGCCACGCCCACCCCACTCCATACCGAAAAACTCGGAAAATGGCGGAATGTCAAAATGTATTTAAGATAATGAGTACAAGATACTCGGAATTGTAATTAAGATAGTGTATTAAATACTCTCTATCAAAGGTATTTGCAAGATACCAAGATACTCCAAAAAGTATTTAAGATACAGTATCTTGAGTAGAGTATTTGAGATAGGCACAAGTCTGGTAGGACTGACCAGCTTCAAGAACGATGGGTTTCCTCGAAGTATCCCGCCAAGTCGCGCTGTTTCTCCTGGCTACGTTATTCGTTGGGCAAGGTAAGTTCGTTGCGTCGTTTTGTTTTCTTAAAGTAAGATTAAGGATGCTGATATATGACCATCCTAATTTTTAGTAATCTTTGAAAGTCTTCGCCCGGGAAGGGCAGAAGGAGGGAGGCTAAACTTGAAATTACACAAAAACATTAATGCTGCACATTCAAAAGGAATTCAATTGATTGTGGTACAGTGTCTGGAGTAAATATATGCGTAGGCAGATTGTTGTCGTTTATTATTTCGGGAAAAAATTAATATTTTTAAAGGCATAAAACATCGATTTCTCTTCTCAGGTTCGTGCGGATCCTCACAGTGCGACGACGCGAACGTAACAAACTGTCTCCACGACTTCTTAGAACCAATAGATGCCATTATCGAGACCACAATGACGAAACAGGGTCCCGACAGGGAAGCGATGGAGACTGCATGCCGGTAAGCATTTCAATCTTGCGTGATAATGCAGAGAAATTTTCCAGTCCGGTGCTACCGTTGACAAAATCTGCGTCTGATTCTATAGGAGTGTAATGCAAAAATTATCCGCCCTTTGGCTGCAGATTGTATTTTAATAAATACCTTTCCACAAGCCAAAGCCAGACATGAATTATTGCATATGCAAAGCCTGGACTGATTTGCAAAATGATTGGACGCATCATCCTCTGTCAGTCGTCTGTCCGACAGATCAGCGTACAATGTCGTCATCAGTCGTTGACGTGGACGGGCGACCGGTTTTTTTATGGCTGACACTTGTACGTCCTTCCTTGTACTTCCGCATCCAGTAAACGCACTTCATTTTGACAATCCACTTTCTTCATACTCTACACATGGTCTTCAAAAACTATCCGCACCAGGCACACCCTCAGACCAAAAAAGCAATGACTCCCCCCCCCCCCTCCCCCCCCCTTCCCTCTTTGTGCAAATCACACGTGGAGCAGCTATTGTTTCTCAAGACCTCTCTCACAACTGCGCTAACTTAACATGTTGAAGCCTGCAAAGCAGTGACCGGCGAGACTATTTGGGTAAATGTCCCAAATAGTCTTGAGTACCGCCGTTTCTGGCAACTGTGTGCAGGGAGGTGACCTCACTACTCTCGTGCACGAGACAACTGACCATCAGTGGATGCTCCGAAGAAATCAAACAGCTGGAGCTAAATTTCAGAAACGATCCCTCCAAGTCCGTAGCCTGATCTGCCAGGACAGTGGTCATCGGAGTAAGTATACGTTTTTAGTCTCGATTACTGTTTGCTTAACGAAAATACAGTTAAGCCCCAGTGAGGCTGCTACAAAAGATCGTCTGCGGCCACAGCCTGAGGCGGGCTCCTTCCTTGCATGATGATCGTCCTGCAACACTGGTCATAAGAAAACCATCTCTAGACATGCTTAGAGTATACATTAAAGCAAATATCCTTCAAAGATGCTCGAGGCATTTCCGCAAATAATTTTTTTAATTAATTCAATTTTGAGCAATTGCATTTAATTAAAGTTTTAGCATTTTAATTTTACCTTTAATTAAATTTTTAGCAATTGCATTTAAAGAAAGTTTTTTTGCAATTGTGTTTCAATAGAATTGATTGCCACAGCGTTAAAAAAATGCAGCTAGTTCTTGGAAATTTAAACCTCCGCCATTGTTTTAAGCATGGGACATGAAGGAAACGATGCACATAAGGGAAACGAACGCAAAGATCCTAAACCACTCACGACACACTAATCATACCGCCTTGACTACTCCACCACCTTATATAACCTATATATTATAGGTATTCATACGGCCGGTGACTCCCTCGGCATTTATTAAGGTTCCCAGTATGCTATCCCCTCCTCGGAAGTCTGATAAAGGATAAACAGTGTTTCGACGTCATACTGGGTTAGAGTGCTGTCATTTACTTTTATGAAAAGGTACAGGGAAATGTACTTCAACACACTAGCGTGAACATTCTCAGTACACGCAGAAACGTGAGAACCCGAATGCATGGTATAGCCGACAGCACCCAGGAAATCTTCAATTGCGGTCGTCCCAACGGCATACTCCTCACAGGTGTTCTTCAGATGGCGCTTGCATTTTGATTGAAATGCAACTGGCATCTTGGCAGGAGCGCTGACTGGGTCCAAGACCATCTTTATGGTAATGGTCGATTTCTTTAAGCAGGCGTCGATGGTCCTCGACAGCGTTGGGTGGCCCATGGCTGTGAGGGGCAATGCTTCCAAACCTCCTAGTCCTGGATGGGATTACTCTGTAGGGGGAAATTTGCAAGGTTTATATTGGTCTATTTAAAAATGAATTCCCCGGGAAATCATTTTTATTACCCTTTGGGCCATTTTTGTTTTTCTACTGGCCACTTTCCCCTGGGGCATTTTGTTTTCCGCGAACATTTTCTCCGGTGGCATCTTTTTCCGGGGACATTTTCTTTGTTCCGGAGCCCGCTTCGAACACTGTCGTTTGTATTATGAGTGCGTAGCTGACAGCAACAATAGTGCGCAGACGAGCAGTTGTAAGTTTACCATAGTGTTATTAACCCGAGACTGGGACAGAGCCTTTGAAGCAGTGCTTTTAAGCGCGCGCTCCGCTGTCATGGTATATAACCTGGCCGCGCTTAAAAGCCTGCTTCTAAGGCTCCGGTAGTGTGATACGCGAAACACGGTAACGGTTTGCTAAACATCCCTGTAAACCCGAGGCTGGGAGAGGAGAAAAAACTATACAGCAGTAAACTTTTTTCAATGTGAATTTCTTTCTTCTGTCCCAGTCTCGGATTAATATCTCTATAGTGGTTGAAGTATCTAGACCTTATTCGTAGATATATTTATTTAAAAAATTAGCTTTTTATTATTATCCTGTTTTGATTTTACAAACAGTAAGGACGTTCTGGACTCATTTCTCACTTACGTGAAGACTGCGGGTATTACGCACTGCATTTAAACCAACCCCTTTCCTCTGTCCATCTCCTGCCCTCATCCCGCCCCCCATCCGCCACACCAAAAGAACAATTCGCAAAAAAAAAAAAACGCAAGTAAAAACCCATCCATTCCCTCTAAGGTCGCAGTCCTATTTTCCCAAAAGAGGTACATTAATATCTCAAAATATTAACCCTGGTCCCGAGTCGGTGCAACTATAGACACCTAGAAGAAAACTTAGAGCACTGTTTCGAAATATTTGCCTCGTAGTCTTTTTTGGTGGCCTGTTTACGAGTTTTCTTGATCTTTCCTCTTTTTACGGCAGCAGGTTTATCTTAATTAGGAGATGACTGTTCTTATCAAACCACATGCGAACTAAACGACAGGATGAAAGAGAATTTAGAAATAGCGGCGCACCTTGAACTCGTGTGGTCATTATAAAGGTGTCCCAAATCTTCCGAGATTCTAGTACGACCAGGTTCGAATTTTCGAACTTTTAAAATAAATTTCGACAAACGTACGACCGAATTCCAGCTATTATGCGCATGTGAAAACTTTAAAACGATCTGGTGCCACCTGGCGGAGGACCCAATATTTATCGGGTGCGTTGTTTCGCATTCACAAACCTAAATAATTACAAGATTATACGTTTTATATGTTTGTTTGTTTGTGTATTACGCAAACATTTATATCAACTACTCGCTTAAAAATATCTCAAAAACCTTTTTTTTTTTTCGTGAAAGAACTAAATGAATATCAATGTATGCGGAGTGCAAGTTCGTCTGCTTCCTGCGCAGGGGTTGCGGTGGAGTCAGAACACCGAGCTCTGATTGGCTCCGATTGGCTGAATAGTGGGTAGACCTCAAGGCAGATAGTATTGAAGTCTTTGCACCATCCTTTCGATCAAAGCCAGTCAGAACTCGGCGTTCTGACGTCATGCAACCCCTGCGCAGGAAGCAGACGAACTTGAGTACCGCATACAGTGCATCACATCAATTTCGTTTTACGAGCATAGTTTACGTTGAAGCGGTGAGCGTGTTGCTGTTTTATTTCAGGCTTGGTTGAGCTGAACAGGTGCGTCGACGACGAGATCAGGCAGACGTGTGAAGAGAAAGTTTATCCGCAAGCCTTCGAAGAAGACGTCGGCTGCAGGTATCGCATGAGGCGCTTACCCCCTCTAGCCGCAGTCACACTGTCAATATACATCGTGCAAACGACAGTCTGCAGACACTTGTCTGAGGCGTTCGTCTTTCTTGTATGACGGTCACATTGGTCATATAAAAACTGTCTGCAGACACGTTCGAAACACACATGTACGATGGGCCCTACGTACGGCGCGAACTGCGCATGTGCGAGTCTTCTGCGGTAGCGCATGCGCAGTGGGTACCGGAGGGCCCATCGTATACCGTATCGGATGTGCAAAAACGGTTCCCTAAAACTCTCTATTGATATGATGAGCGGAACAGTCGCCGAGAGCTGTGCCGAGTCCCGAGCATCTCATTACCGCTCCGCAGCCAATGAAATGGCGGCATTGACGGCTATTGAAGGCCGATGAACCAGTCACGTAGCGAGTAGGGTGAACATAATCGTAAGCCACGCCCTGCGCTTGTTAACCTGTCGGAAAACACTCCGCCTACAAAAGCACAGCGTGCTCCCTTCGATGTCCAATGCGGTGAGATGTAATGTTGAGCAATAGGGGAAGTTTTAACGCGATAGTGTTAAGGGGCTCGTGTCGCAGAAAGGCCGGCATCGGCGCAAGTGGGACGGAAAAATTCTGATTGGTCATTAGGGTCTTGACGTCAAAGCCACATGACCTCGCGCGGGAATTTCGAACAACCCACAACGCTCATGTGAAACGTGACGTCGCGCGTGGAATGAAAGTGATTAAAAAAAACATGACATGTAATGCGAATGAAGCGGGGCCGCATGTCTCAAAATATTTTACTGTATAAAGGAATTCATTTGCCTTAGAGAAAAAATGAAAGCCGTTTACAACTCCCTGTAACGCCGAATTAGAGCGCAGCTCTTGAGGAGGAGGGGAAGGCACGGGGGGGGGGGGGGGGGGGGGGGGGGGGGGGGGGGGGTCACGTGACCTCGAAGGGTGGGGGCGGAGAAAGTTTTCCGCTAGATTTAGCGGGGAAAATATTCCGCTAAATTTAGCGGGGAAAATTTTCCGCTAGATTTAGCGATGAAAATTTTCCGCTAAATATAGCGGGGAAAATTTTCCGCTATTTTCCGCTAGATTTAGCGGGGAAAATTTTCCGCTAGATTTAGCGGGGAAAATTTTTTCCGCTAAATTTAGCGGGGAAAATTACCCATCATGCACCGCGCGGTTACGCCGACGCCGCTCAAGCCGGAAACGGGCGCCTAAGAGCTGCGCTCTAAAATCTGAAAGTGTTTAGGCGGGATACGACCCCACGACCCTTCGGTTGCGAGCCAGACACGCAGACACGCTTGCACGGCTTGCGAGCGAGTGGGAGTTTATATGTTTAGCTTTTGCGTAAGCTTAAGCGTCCTCCTGTAAGTTTTCGCTGGCTTTTTGTGGCCACAAAAAAAAAAGCGCTGACGGGCACAAGCTTTGATCCGGGTCGTCACAAAATCAAACTGCAGACCAACCTAAAACAAACAACTCCGGTTAAAAAAAAAAAAGATTCTTTTTTTTTTTTGTAATTTTGGCTTGGTAGTTACAACTCGGGGGCCGTCGGTATACACCGAAAACACAAAATTCCTGTAGCCCTAGTCTTTGAAATATCCATCGCCACCAAGATGGAGGGCGCGACACCCCACTTTCGTAGATCCACCCCCCCCCCCTCCCCCAAGAAAAAAAAAAGTGGATTAGTTTGAAGCAGACTTGTGCCTATCTCAAATACTCTGAAGATACTGTATTTCAAATACTTTTGGAAGTATCTTGGTATCTTGCAAATACTTGTGGTCGAGAGTAATTGGCACTATATTTTAATTACATTTCTGAGTATCTTCTACTCATTACCTCAATTACATTTTTGACATTCCGCCATTTTCCTAGTTTTTCGGTATAAAGTGGCGTGGGCGTGTCTCGAGCAAACATGAACATTGTTTCGAGCAACCAAATCCTGTTGCTAGCTCCGATAAGCTACGGTGACCTAGATTGAGCTCGTAAAAAGATCGCTTTTGTGCCGATTGTGACTCATATTTCACCCCAAAGTTCGAACAATGAAGGTTTTCCCCTCGCCTTCACAAAGGCGCCTTTTGTTTCCCAGAGTTTTTCCAAAAAGATCCTCAAACAAAAGGGATGGTTTTACGGAAGTAAAGATTGCTACACAGAACGGGAAACAATCCACGACAGCAATGCAGAGTTCGGTCAGAGAACATTGATAAGCAGAGAACAAGACAGGAAACAAACTACAGGCAGGATGACCTCTCAAAATGCCAACAAAGCACCCCCAACGCTGAGTGCCTAAGGTGCGACCAGGGCTGTGGCTATTATGTGGGCTCTCTTCGTTATCCATTCACTCATTTCCGTATCCCAAGTTCGTTTATAGTGAACTCCCCATATAGGGAATATGGATTGTAGTTAAACAATGCGTCTAAGGTGCGCCGCAGGACATGATATTCGACGATGTCATTATAAATGAAATTACTTTTCTTTTTTTGTCCCAGAAATGTTTTCCAACATGTATTAGTGATATCCTGCTCCTTATAGTTGGACTGCATAAAATAACCCTAATGCGTTTTTGTTTATCTTTTTTTCCGCAGTTTTGTGCTGTTGCGTGTTAATAAACCATTCTGGTAAACCATATTTGCGCAACTGTTTAATTGAGTTTGTCACTGACATGGATACAAATTACGCAATGCGGAAGTATCTTGAAAAGTAATTGAATTACATTTCTTAGTATTTGTACTCGAATCAAGATACTTTACAGTGAAAGTAACTTGAGTTGCACTTTAAATACTTTATGAAGCAGGTATTTAGTAACATAACTTAAATACTTTTATCGAGTATTTTGTCCAACAGTGGTTTGAAGGGCATTCTTTTAACAGTTTCCTTGTGTTGTTCTTTCTTCGACAGGTTCATTAGAAATAAAATGGACTGCTGGCTGACGGCGACGGTTGGCTGTCCTCCCTCCGCTAGTTCAGGAAGGGAAATCCTGGAAAACTACTTTCTCGCCGTTCTCGACGTGCGGCACTGTTACAACAGTGGCTTCACCTCAGCTCCGGTCACGTGGTTCACATTGGGAGTGCTTACTTCTTTAATATACTTTTTCCTGTAGGATAAGCGACTGCAATGTCTGAACCACTCCTGCGAACACTATGCACGCTTTGCACACAAGCCAGATTACATCCGCCATGGTTGATTTTCTCTGGTCTTACCGAGATGCCGAGCCACTGAAACGGACGTTGACGAGCCTCCACAAAGGCCAGTGCTGGGGAGAAGGACACAATAGAATCTGAGGTTTCAATAACCTGGGCTGCTATAGGTAATGATGAAGTGAAGTAAACGTAATAAGAGAAAACAAAAACTGAAGGTCAGTTATGGTGGCTCCCATGCACAGCTGCTGCAAAGTGACTATACATCTTCATCCAGCGAAAGCTCGTTTAATAAAATACTTTGTGTGTACAGGTATAACCGACGTGATAGTTGCATCGTTATTGTCTAGTTCCGGAACCGCCGCTTTTATAGTGCATGACTTTTATCATTTCGGGTGTGTCGCCTGTTATCGTTTTACTTCTGAAAAAACGACTATATACACTAGATTAAAAAATCTTAACAAAATGGGGCATTCATATCTGGGCGATTTCATTCCAAACCGTGCAGGGAATAGAGGTCATGTCTCGAAATCCTTTGAATAAAATGTATATACATGGAAAATTCTTTACTATACTTCGTCTCACCCTACGATGGACTAAAGGCAAAAGCTACGGACCGCCAGATCCAATCACGAGCCACTTAGAAATTGTGCGGTATTTCGCTTCGATGCACATATCGGTGCCCGCGTCTCGGACCACTGATGAGGGGACGGCTGGACAGTGGTTCAAATCGAAGAGCACTCAGTGACTCTACAATTTTACATCGCAAAGAAAGCCACGACATAGAGGTTCTTTGCAGCGTCGAAGCTAAAGAAATTATGTGGCGCTTTTGGATTCGAGCATTATTCGTCCACCCCTAATCAATGTTAAGCGTGTCATAGTATAGCGTGGAACGTGATTGGACCTGGCGGCCCGTGGATTTGGCCTTTAGTCCATCGCAGGATGAGACAAAGCATAGGACGAAACTGGAAACCGTTTTACGTCATATATTTTAGTTCTCGGGTCTTTGACTTTTAAAACAATTGTCACGCAAGTTTTTTTTTGTTTTTTTTTTACTACAGTAATGGAAAAAAATTCTCATAAATTGTGTTCTGTTCTATTTATTTTGTAAAACTGAACAAAATCCAGACTCTAGCTTTTTTGGCGATAATTTCAGGTTTGGATGATCTAACGCTGGTAACATTCAATGCTGCGGCATAAATATATATCAAATGAAAGCTTAAACGAGTACCTATTCAACAAGTACAATATCGTTATTGTTAAATTAAGTTATCTGAACAAAAATGACTTTCAATGTGAAAGGTATCTCAAAAAGTACAAATTTCAACCTCGATTTTCTTAGAAAGGCCATTTTTTATTATTTTCATTTTCTTCTTTTGTATGAAGAGTCTTCGGTGTGGTGTAAAACGTTCAATAAATTCAGGTATCACTTACGATTTGGACAAAGGAAATTCGTACATTCGAAAAGGCGATACATTTTGAGTTTTATTCCGAGATGCAAAGCCTGGTCTATTCCAGTGGAGAAAAAAAAAACTTGTCTACAACAAACAAAACAATATTTTCTTTCTGATGGCAAGTCATTTTACGGATATAAATGCCACATGCATCCACAATCACAGTCCCTGTTTTGACGACATTAGGTTTAAATGGACGCTTATAGGGAAATTTCGTCCTTCTCAGTTATCTTTTGATCCAGGTAACGTCCTATTCTCAAACTTTCGCGTTCTATCCCAACCAATAGCTTCACATTCTTATGAAATTTTAAGCTTTCTGCGATGCATAGTTTATTTACGCCAGCCGGAAAACATGGTTCTTTTTTACTCGGGAACGCCCGGTAATGTGTGAGAGCCCCGGACAAACCTATCCGGCCATTCACGTCGCGGGAGCCCTGGTCATAACTCGCGTGAGTTATCAGAACGATTTAGAAAATCGTTCCGGTAACTCTGATAACGATTCCCACTAGTCCACCCATATCGCTATCGGAACGGTTATCGGAATCATCGAAACAATCTACTAAAACTCTCTATCTACCTGGAAGTTATGCGAATTCATAAAACATCGGGGTTATACAACCGTGATCCTGTGATACGCTTTCGGACATCAGACACTTTTTTTTTAATGTGTTAGAGTAAGTATTTACATAACAAAGAGAAGCTGACGGCGTCCGTCTCTGGACAAGACAGTGGAAAGGGAAGCAGGCCGCCTAGAAGGGAGTAGAGTAGGACAAAGGCGAGAGGGAGGCCACGTCACGGGGTGGAAGCCAATGAGCGCGCGGATAATGGGGCCAGTCTGAACTTGCAGGTGTGCGGAGCGGATATGCTTTGGTTTGTGCCACAAAATGGAGTGTGAACCAAGTGCTATAGCGCTGATCCAAGTAGGTGGCAAAAAAAAAACGGAACATCCATTGGAGGATCTTTAGGGAATAGAATTTAATACCTTTGGACACACCTCACAGCGTTCCCCTGTGGGAAACGCTAACTTTGACCCCGTAACGAAGCCGAAAACAGGCAGCAAAAAAATAGGGGAAGCAAAAGAGAACGCCAAAACAGAAAAGTGAAGTGGTCAGCGTTAGCGTTTCCCAAAGGGGGACGAGTGTGGCGTTTTCAAAGGGCAATGCTAACGCAATTTCTAAGGATCCACCAATGGATCTTCCTTTAATTTCTTTTTTTATTACAGCCACAGTCAATGATGAAAAATTTAATAAATCGTTTCGATGTTGAAATCGAAGTTTACGGAGTGCGCCGATTGGACTGTCGTGACGATGACGCCGCACTTTTGCCGCCGATGTCCAAACGGCGCGCTCCGCAAACTTTCGGCTATGGAACTTTGTGTATGGCGAGTCTAGAGCCCCAGGAGCCCCTTGAAATCACTAGGGTGCCTATCTTGCGGTATTTGCGAGAGCAAATGTACTATCGCGGACAATATGAGCTGAAACAGCGCTCCGGCCCCTGCACGGTACTACCTGCGCCGCCTGTTGCATCGCTCCGCAAACACGGCGCACCCTGAGGCCGAGATAAATTCTCACTTGCGCTCACTGCGCCGCTGCGCTCTTCCGGCCGTCTGACTAGCGAAACTATTGACCGACGGAACCACCATCACGATGCCTGTGCAGGGCAGCCCAATGTTCACGTTTTCAGCTATCCTGCATTTCAGTGCATGCATTCCAAGAAAGCGCCGAAGGGGAAAACGCGTTGTCACGCTCGTATCTCCTCGAAGAGCGCTGCCTGACGCAGCTGCCTTGGCTCCCAAAAGGAGCCGATCTGAATATCATCGAACACGTTTGGGGGCGCATCAAGGTATACCCATGTCACGGCGTCCCGTCCACCGCGCCACTTCCGACGAATTGAGGGAAGCGGTGAGAGGTGAATGGGGAGAAGCTTCGGGCCGAGCCAGCCTTCTTGGCCGTGGACCGGTATTAGGGAGTTTTCGTAGACCGCGTTTCCCCCTCCGCTAAGCCCTCCGCAACGAAGAAGCCACTACTGCGCCTGCGCGCCGATAGCCTTGACTGTAGAGTTCCGGGTATCGTAGCGGGTTGCGGAGGGCGTTGCGGGACGGCGAAGACGGTCTACGAAAACTCCCTATAA